>JAGVSQ010015505.1:0-10121 GCA_022683975.1 Rhyacophila evoluta
TCATTCAATATTGGAAGATTCAATAGCTGTGCTCGATTGATCTCCAAAATTTCTTAATATTTTTTAGTTAATTGGATGTTACACTTGACAATGGCGGTATTGTATATAAATAAAGTTGAATTTAATAATATCTTTAATCATGTTTTTAATCAGCCCAGTAAATCAGTAATTTAAATGATCAATATTATATTATTTAATGTTTCAGATAAAAATAAATTAAGGCTCAAATTTAAATATTGGGTCTAAATCCGGTATTAATACAAGCCGCCCTGTTCGCAAACCACCTCAACCGGGATGTGGGCACACACCACCTACCAATCCGTAAAATAAACCTTTCTTAATTCGCGACCGAAACCGTTAAACCGTTTCCAAAAACGGTCCTACGCCCTTCCAGCCCAAATCAGCCGCTAATACATAAATGTAAAATAAAAAAAATAAAATACCTCGCTCGGTAATTTCCCGACAAATAGAAAGTTTCAACGTAACATTAGGTATACTTTTACCACTTTAAGTATCGTCTTTTTATCTCTCTTTTCCGACTTAAACAGTTTTTCCAATTTTCTTTTCTTCCTCCTTCATTTTAGTTTTCCCTCTGAGGTCAAAGAGGTACCATTACTTCTTACTAGTAAACCGGAAATAGGTAGCCGACAAATTACCGTGTCTAAGTGATTATTTATAGGGGTATTTACCCGTAATACAAGCAAAAGAACCAAATTCTATAAGTTTTTAATTTAACCTTACAACTAGGACTTCAAATCTAAATCTATATTTTTTTGATATTTAAAAATTACTCTCCTAACCTTGCGTGTATCAACCAATTCAATCACCCATGAAACATATTGAATATGGAAAGAAAAAACGACTTAACGCACATAAAATAAATTTTATAGAGCGCACATAAAACGTTTATTTAATGATTTTGAGCCAAAGTAAAAAAATTACATAAGCACAACCTTAAAGACCACAAGACTAAAACTTGTGTTTTATTTACTCAATGTGACATTAATTTAGCAAGTTATTTAAGAAAAAATAGTAAAATTGATTGGGTGGAAGCTCCTTTTCATGGTCGCTAATTTACAGGACATCCGTTTTTCAAAATTAATAGCTAAATTTAGACACTAATTCGGCATACTCAGCTTACGTCCTTTTGATGGAACGTATGTTAAGTTGTACACATTCTGACTACCGAATTTGGGCTGTTTTGAAATATTGATGGTTACGTGCTATTTCTTTTCCACAATCGATACAATATAATGTATTATAATATATAATATATACAGTGATAGGATGCCAACTCCAAAAACATAATGTGAATGCTTGACAGATTTATTTTCACAAGTATTGGGTATCAGCCAATTTAGCATGTAGTCTTGCATTTTTTATAAAATATAAGTAGCAATAAGATTTGAACCTTTAACTTCTGGGATCAAAGGCCATCGAGAAGAAAAATCAAAGAGCGTATGGTAATATTTTCCATATATATAAGGTGCAACTGAAGAGTATTATCGAAACTAATTTTTAAGCCGTGATTATATTATCAATTCTATTCGCAATTGATTTTTTTATACCATATTTTCTCCCGAAATGGTGCATATGTGAGAAGGTATCCACTACGAAAGTATGTGGATCTCAACAATGTGAAGATGTTCCCTGGATTGCTAGGCGCGCACACTACCAACTACGCTGCGGGGGAGACACTATTTTGTTTCTACTTGTCTTTGTCGCCGAGTTGGTAAGCATCCTGTAATTGTAAGATATTAAAAATTCAGGTCCTGGATGTCATTTTTTAAAAGATTGCTTGTTAATAGATTCTCATGATATACAATTAATTTTAAATATCTAAAAGATACATAACACCGTTTTAAATAGTATATCATACCTAGGTATAAATCTTCCTTTAGAATAACGGCTATTAAAATCAATCAGTGTTATATTGTATTATTCTATACATACGGAAATACATTTGTTTTGAATTCGAATCTGTTTGATTTCCGAAAATAATAATTCAAAAATCGAATGCTAAAATAGATAAGTAGGTACATACTACATACGTAATATAAACGATACAAACGTTATCGTCCCACAAATATCTGATCATATTAACAAGAGACGCTACGCAATAGTGATCACGGTTTTAAAGCCATCCGTGGTAATTTTATCGGTCTGAAATTTTATGCTCGCATTTGATACGAATGCCAAAGTGAATTGGGCAGAGAATTAACGACCGCTTTCGAACGCGTTCCAAATTTGATTTGGATTAATGCGTTCTTTTTTAATATATTTTCGGTGGTTATTTTATATTTTCATTGATATTTGAAATTTTCAATCATGATTAGTCAAATTTCAAATTTAGATTAATATACAACAATCATAATGTGAAAACAATATTAGTTTTTTTTATAGCCCATAGTATGTTACTACGGAGTAATTATTAAGTCAGCTTGACAATTCATCGGACAGGTTGGCCATTACAACGATATAACTACAAATGAAAAAATTTATAGATTTTGTTACAAGCTATATTTTTGAAAGAATGTTCAAAATTACCGTGTGACCAGACCGTGAGGCAAACTGTACGATTTTTGTTAAATTCCATGTCCCCTCCAAAAGTGCAGCATGTGGGTCTACACAATGTGATTCGAGTAAAAAAATAGAGTGTATGGACAATTGGTTGTCAACCATTTAGTGGCGTAGCTGCCGATGAGCAGGTTGTTCGAGATGCATGAATCAAGGGGGACGCAAATAAAATTAATTTAGCGCAAGAGCTAAACAATCTAGGTGAAGGTATTTTTTTTTTAAAGCGGAAGACTTAAAGAAACGAGAATCTAAAAGGGCGCAACAATTTTATTTGCTCCAGGGTGCTGAATTTGTAGCTACGCCACTACAACCATTCGCTAGTAAAAATAGCATGCATTCCTGCATCTTTTGATTTTTTTGAATTCGGCAGCTATGGGAATCATACTCGCATTTTCCGGTCCCGAAATGCGGACACTAAGCTCTCGACTACGGGAACCTATGAGATACTCAAATCAACTCGTCAAGGCAACTATAATAGTTGGTGGATGATGCCATCAATTTTTTCTTGATGGCACTTCGTGCATAACTATATGGTGATATTCGGCTACATACTAATATATCAATTGATGTATAATTATTGAACGTTTTAGATATATTTGTACGAGTAAATTTCTTATCTTCGCTTATCCTTGTAAGTTCTTAAACTGGCTTATTACGGACGAAACCTTGTAACAGAAACTGAAGTCGTAGTCATCGCCGAAGAACAGCCACAAAGTCAAAATAATGACAGTGGTTTGAGCAATGTATCTGTGACATCACGGCGTCAATTCTTTACTATTCCAGTAGCTCATTGTCTAATTCATTATTTCCTGTTGGTATTCAAAGGCAGTGTTCGTTCTTCTTCCTCTTTCTGGCCCTCCCTTTCCTCCCGTTTCCCTTTTCGACACTCTTTTATTTCTATCGCAGCCTCCTCCTCTTTTTTTCGTCCACCTACCTACCCTTAAAAATACATTCGTCTCGCTCCTTCAGAAAAACGGGGTGCACATCCTGCAGTATATTTATCGTAGGACAACACCTAAAAACCACACTTTCAACCCAAAATATTACAATATCTTTAAATCTGGCATACAATATTTATTTTACTTTAGTTACCCATACATGGTTAATCACCATTTCTACTTCCATTTGCAGAAAAAAATATTGACGGTGTGCATCAATAGATTAAAAAAAGGGTTTTACTAACTGTGTATATTCAATATGAATACAAAAAAAAACTTTAACTAATATATATGGATACGAAACGCAGTATTATCACTATAACTTCAATGTAAGTGTAGATATCACAATAAAGCGAGAAAAACATCTATCTCTTTTATAAAATAGAAAATCCATTATTATATAATGCATGGTAAATGCAAAAAAGTATTAAATATGTTTATTACTGTTCCTAGTGTAATGTATTGTTCTTATGTTTACTCTGTATTAATGTATCAACAATAATATATTTAAAAATAGTTCTACGTATTAATAAGTTCTGTGGACCAAAACTGAAAGTGCCTTGGTCAAATATATGTCATTTTGACAAGTATGCGAAATCAATTCAAAATGTTCCATTTTTAATACAATACTATAAAAAAAACTGCGTCATTATTCATCTTAAGCTTGCTAATATATTATTAAACCTGACTTTAATAATGTATATTATTCACAAGAAACATACAATCACCATTGCCACGCCGTGGGTAGGTGGTGCTATTGTACAAAAACTTTTGAACTGTCTATTTATATATTTACACTGATTTATAGCTTGCACATTTTCAATTTTCTGGCCTTTTTCTCATTAGTCCATAAAAGTGTCTTGTTAAAAGCCGCCCATCATATTCAAGTGCCCTTGTGCCGTACACAATCGGAAAATTAGGATGGCGCGGCCCTGATCACCTTAAATAAACAATTGATTTATTTGACAAACCTGGCTCCTATTGATAGGCCCCAAAATTATAGTATTAATTCATATTCCTCAACGCTCTATTGGTCTCTTAAAAAACTAAAATCAAGTGTTATTCTAATCTAATATATATTATATTATACATAATTATTGTTTTTAGTCAAATATTAATGAAGAGCATATTTTCATTATAAATTATATTAGTAAGATCACAATATATTACAACTTCATGACAATTTTATGATCCAATATTAAAACCATTATCGACAATCAATAAACATTGAAAACATGGTTTGTTTGTAAAAAATCAACTATTGTAAGCTTTAAGCTGTATGTATAAATAAGCTTTTTATGTCCAAAGTCTCCAAAAAAGTTTGGCCACAGTACTCTTTTTAGGAATCGAATCACGTGTTGCCAGTTATTCCTCATTACGCCTCCTCCAAAGAATATAAGTCGCCGTGAAGTTGTGAACAAAACTTGCACCAAAACCACCTAAGTACCTATCTACATGTCTACTTACCACAACCTAACTATAACAACGCAGGCTTTTTGTTCTATTTGGGAGATTTTTTGCTCTAATAAAAATAGTTACTTGTTCCTTTAATGAGATTCAAAGAGGAAATGTATCTGAATTCAAAATACTTCCCAGGTTTAAAATAACAATGTATTTTCGATTAATAAATATGGAAAACTCCTACTAATATCGCCACATCCAAATTAAATTGAGGTTATATTTAGTTACATGAAGTTATTGAAGTCAAAGAAGCTTAACAAAATTTGTATACTTATACTATATAAATGGATGTAGTTAAGCAGAAGACGTCCAATCTACATATGTAGTAACAAACAAAAGATAAATGCGAATGAATTTTTAAAGAAACAAATTAACATTTATAATGATTTTTTTATTACGAAGACTTTAATATGAAAATTGAATACTTACGTAGCATATAAAAAGTATTTGCTGATTGCCAAATCATTGAAAAACGCACTATTTCAAAAGTTATTGAATGTTTTTTGGGTGCTAATTTAAATTTTGGCCGTTTTGCGCTTGCATTTTTATTAATATTATATTAATCTTTGCCCATAAAACCTTAGAATTGATTATATTTAACGTATTTCTTTTTGTTCATAAATAAAACAGATTATCGATACAATATATTACAACCATTATATGTATTTATTTAAAAATCATGTAAAAGCGGCATTATGATAATAATTATAATGTAGAATATATATGATCAAAAATTTATTTGTAATTAAGTAACTTTATATTAAAACTTCAATTCCGAAAACATTTAAGCCACATGGACGTTTTTAGCACATTTTATTTATTGTATTTAAATTATCAAGATGTTTAAATGATTATTTCTTTCATTTTGAAATTAGGATGTGGTTGTCGATATAAGTGGAATGAAATGTTGGAAGAAATTTAACGCTGAAGAAGAAATGCAGTAATAAATTAAGACAATGCTGAACAAGTAGCTTGAAGCCAGTCACTGGAAAGGTTAATAATTAATATTGTATTAAGAATATTAAGACATCGAAATAATTATTTTGGAGGGAAAAAAATATTCACTAATGATTGCATGTGAAACACCTACCTACCTATCTACTTAAAGCAACAATTATCTGAGCCGTTAATAAATTATAATGAAGATTAAAAAATAAACTTGGTAGATATTTCGTCTATCTTGTTAGACCGTATCGAATCAAATATTGCAATATCTACATTGTAAAATATTGTAAAAAAAAAACTTGTATCGTTCTAGTTAATTTTTAATTAATAGATTTAATTGCTTTGTAATAATTTGGTAATGATATAGTAGTCAATACGTCCACCTATTAATAATTTTTATAGTTAGTCATACCATGAATCTAGACTTTGTTTCGTTTCTGATCTAACCCGATAATGACTTGCTTTCAAGTTACAACAGTTTAATAATATATGTAAACATTTGTGTATACATCAAAATGAAAGATATATACCAATCACAGTATTACTTGCCGATGAAAACTCAATGGTAAATCAAAATTTCCAACTTTTGGGTGAACCAATCGGTTTTAACGATTTTGTTTCAACGATGAAAATATGAGCTTTGAAGTAATTTACGAGATCATACGGTATAGGAAAGTATATTTCCTTCTCTATTTAGTAAGTAGATGTATTAATATGAACAGTATTATTATACATATCCACACACATTCTAATGTGTTACAAGATATTAAAGAAATCGTTCATGGTATTTTTTACACCATGTTTGCTCCCAAAGTGGAGCATACATCCACACAGTGAGACGATATCCATTCCGAAAGTGGAGTATATGGATCTCCACAGTGTGAAGACGTCTTGACAGATTATTTTCCACGAGGATTGTTTGTCATATAATTGCTCAACCCAATAGGTATCCAGTCCTGCTTTTCTGGATTTAAAAAAATCCGATAGATGGGAAATCGAACCCGCATTATCCGGATTGCTAGGTGCGCACTCTACAAAATACGCTACCGGAGAGTCATAGTATCGTTCGTGATAAATCAATATCTTGTATAACACACAGCAAAAAAATTGAGAGATTAAATGAACTCTTTATGGTCAATATCATCAAAATTCCTTATGTCAGCGTTAAAAAACATTAGTTGATTTAATAAATGGAATTTGATACATCTCGTGTAAGTGCTTTGTCGTGAGTATGATACTTTCGGTAATTCCTTTCTGAGTGCGTAACGTTCGTTACGCTGCGTTATGTTTTACCATGTAAAATCTTAATCTTGATTTTTGTCAAAGGATTAGGTCATAACTTTTGGCCAGATAAACTATTTATGTAGTTACGTTTATCACTAGATACTCTTGTCAATCGAGTCTTAAAAAAGAGGAGCGGCACTAATATATGAAACGTGCACTTGTAAAAAAAATCTGTAGTAATACTGCTAAATACGAACCGAATTTCTTTTGTAATATCTGATGCAATTGACCTCTAAAACACTTTCCTATCCGTACACTGTGTAGCTATATATACATTAAAAAAAACATTAACTAACAGGCTGCGTCATCAATCAAATTTGGAATAGCGATTCCCGCCAATCGCTGGCCCCGCCCACATGTCACACCTAGCAATAAATTATAACGAAAAAAGAACAATCCAAATTAAATAGATCTAGTTCCGAAATAAACGTCGGACAGTCATTTTTCAAACGCAGTTTTGTGTCATGGGTAGGTAGGTACTTTTCTGTAAAATTGAACCGGCACCATTGTGTTGCGTAAGTGGGCATTGTGCCTAACTATGCGGTTATAATTTCGATGAAATAATGTGCCCGCAGTATTTTTAAATTAATATTTTTACTATTTACAATTACGAAGACACCTTATCATACATGTAACGCAGGCACCAAATAATTAATTAAATTGAGTAATTCTGGACATAATCATTTGGCTCTCGTACATCCTTTCTTTATGGCTATTTTATTGAAATATTAATATTGCTTTATAAATATATTACAACCTTTAGAACAGAAATAATAATTCCAAATATTTAAAATTTTATCTCAATTATAAAAAATATATTAATTTACAAGTTTGAAAATTATTATAAATTTTATAAGACATACTAAATTGAACCAATACTAACTAATAAAATTAAATTAAACACGGAAATATAAATATGTCAAAACATCGCTTATTATTGCATTATAAGTGAGAGTATTAAGAAAGTAATTCTTAAGATTTTGACTTTTAAAATATATATAATGAAATTAACACCATTAACAGGGCCAGTCTTATGGTTGCTGGTACCTTGATCAATTGCGGCGCCTGTTTTAAGTATAATTATATATAAAATCACAAGGAAATAACTAAAAAATTGAAATCAGTTTACTATCTGAAAACGTATCTTACAGTAATATCCTATAATAATATACTCAAGGTGAATTCGAACTAGATATTTGGCTACATAGCATCTTTGAGTGTCGTTTTTCCACATTAAAGACGTCAGATTGAAGCAATGTTTTATCAATTATTTTCAATTTTTCATTTGTAAGATTCTTGACGGCGCCCCTTAGCACATGGCGCCCGGGCAACTCCCCGTGTTGCCGGTACCTTGAGCCAGCTCTGATCTTAAATCAACTTACTATTGATAATGACTCGCTATTGATAATCATTAGAACTAAAAGACCATATTAAGAATATAGTCTCACGCATAATTATGATAATTATCTCACTCGAGATGAAGCATACAGGCCTTCATAAGGATGAGACATCTTAGCTGATCTAAAAAATATTTATTTTGGCCTACTTATAATTTATAATTATGATTTAAGCTAGCGATCTCACACTCAGAAGTATATTAAATAGATTGTAAAATGCTAAGATGTACTCCATAGTGAGTGGCATAACAATGTATTTAAAAATTTAATACTGGAAGTCATAAAATTGGCTGTGGTTGATCGATTTGATTATTATTTCGATCACTGATGACAAACTTCACTCTTAACGATTTAATCGCTTTGATTATCATGTTAAATAGTATTCATTATCTACGTTATACACATTTAATATTACTTTTAAAAAAATATGAAGTGAGTTAGGTTTTTAAAATCGTTCAGGGGTTTTTTTGTCAAGATTTTTTTGTCGACAAGAAAATTTCGTTTGAAATTTTAAACGACACAATATTTTGGGCTGTCAACAAAATAAAATCAAATAAAAAATAATAAAGGGTGGGGTTTGATATTCCTTGCACGCGACTTCAATCAATCACTTGAGTTACGGGGTATGAGCTTTCCAGTGACGTACAGAATTCTCACCTACACGAAATTAAAATAAGCCTAGAGAAAATATCATATCACTACCCAATGTGTCTTCCAATGTTATTAAATATAACATAAGAGATCACCCAAATTATTGATACACAATGTAGATCATTTATAAATTGTTAACATTGCAACCTCTTTTTTTAATCAGCGTAGCCTTATGTTTATACATTAAGTTATAGAACTATGCAAGCAATTGTATTGATCAATACTACATATTATAGTGAATTTTGAGAAATACACGTTTAATGAAATGTGTTATAACCCAACCGCTAATGTGGACCAATATTGTTCTTATGCAATTTCTAGTGCACAAAGGTGTTCGATAAGGTGAAATAATGTACCCGAGATTTTTCAACAGCTTTAACTCTTTGAGGCACAGGATTTTTCGTGAAAAAAAATATCCAGCTCCACAGAACTTTTTTGTTAAAAAACATTTTTTTAAATGTTACATAAATGACACGCTTACACCAAAAATTGAATTAGGGTGACGTAACTCAATGAATGAGGTAACTGATTTAAGCGATGGGATGAATTTTGAGCTGCTGTACATGTGCAGTATAATTTTTTTGATGTGTTTTAAAAAATAACCCACCATGCATCTTGAGGATGAAAAAAAGTGGGACAAATTTAATACCACAATGCCCCAAAAAGTTAAAGAATAATCACTTCAACATATAACCTCGATATACAATAGGTCAGTGGTCGGGAAACTTATTAACCAAAAAGCCAAACATGTACAATTACAACGATTAAAAAAAATTAGAGCCAAATCTGTTTATTAATTTAGCGAACCTTTATTATAATTTTAGCACTTCATTAAATTACGGGTACATTGAATACAACTTGATTTCGT
>JAGVSQ010015506.1:0-10121 GCA_022683975.1 Rhyacophila evoluta
GCATTCCCCGGATCGTTAGGCATGCACGCTACCAACAACGCTACCGGGGAGACAATCATTTAGTGGAATCAAAATGAATACTGTTTTTTGTACATATAATTTATGTTACTATAAACCAAGGAGTATTTATTGTAAATGACTTAAGTAAAACATATATTTGCTGTAACACCTACAAGCATTAACTATGTTATAATATGTATATTTATGGTTGTGGGAATAGTGCTTTAAAAATACTTTGCATTGTATTTCGACCTATAATTATTAGACTAGTTGTATATGCTTCGTAAGTAAAAAGTATATCCATAAAGATATCTTACTTTATGGAGTTGAAATTTATCAGATTTTTGTTAAGGAAAATAATTATTTGAAGTGACCATATATTGTAGATGCAACTACGGGATTCAAAACCGGAAGATATGTTCAGTAAGATTCTCTTGAATGTAACACGTATTTACCGAATCATGTTTTCTCTCAAAATAACATTTTTTATATTTTTCAAACCAATCAATCGAAATAACTATTATAATGAATAAATTGATTTGCTACTGTCAATTTAGTCATTTAAGTTTCCTAAAAATCTAAGTCATTATTTAGTAAATGTCTTACGCAATTATATATAAACAAAAAATATTCGTGTTGCGGTAAAACGACTTCAAATGAAATTAGTGGTGTTCTAAATAAAAATGAAATTTATTAGTATGTATTAAAATAAAAATGTAGTTATGTATTGAAAAATAGATTTTTCGTTTTGTATTCTCGTATTTAAAGGGTTAAAATTCCCAGAAACGGATCTCCCAACAAGGGAGGGTGCATTTTGCCTATTTGTGATTTATTGAATCTAAATTTATATACAAGAATGTTATATTTATCATATCGTCTATTTGTATTTGGGTTATTGGGTTTTAGGGGTTATGTATGTTTATTATGGATATGAATTGTACATATTAATAAACAATCCACGAGTATCGGATCGAGCTTAAATAATAAATGCGTATCGGATGAAAGGAAACTTCCAGGGTTTATCTTGGAAGCAATAATTTTATTCATTTTACCCAAACTGGTTCGATGGAAGAGTTGATGTGATATTTTACAGTCCTAGAATTGGTAGTTAGCACTGGTAATAGCAGTAGATTAATTAAGTTCAATTTAAATATTAAAGTAGATAAGTTAATTTTTATTTATAACTAGCACATTAATAATTATACTAAAATGTATCATATCAATCATTTTTATATAGTCTTCGTCGTGTGGGTTAAGTGAATGAATACACATCAAGAAGTACCCTTTAATAATGCTAAGATCACATAAATATGTTTTCCAGGCGTATATTTCGTTGCAGGAGGTTGCAAGCTCGAATTCCACAGCTTTTAGAAGACGCAGAACTGGGTGCCAGATAGATTGAATAATAATTAGCCGATCATCGATCCTCTTGAAAATAACTGTCAAAACATGTTTCTCTTTCATGAAGATCTATTTGATCTATTTCTGGAGCGAATGTGATAAAAAAAAAACCATATTCATCGTCTTCAAGTAGTAGTCTTGAGTGAATAACAATTATTTATTCATCTACTCGCATTAGATGTGCATCTTCATCTTTGTTAGACACAGTTATGAAAGTATTAATATCATCCAAAATATCGCAGATGGAGAAGTTAAATTCAACAAGCACATCTCTTAGATTTTTTGATCTTAATTCGTAAAATGAACCACAAAAATACTTTGGAATAAAAATAGCAACCAACAGAATTTGTACCATGGATTTATGAATGACATAAACACTTCGCTTGTTATTATTTTAAATACCGTATTAAAAATATTTTTCAATTATGTTACAGTTACAATATTTAAAAGTCTGTTAAAAACCAAATGAAAATTATAATGGAGAAAAAATAATATGTTACATGTAGTTTGCCGCATTCTTTTTTCACTGTCTCGCATACGTTATTTACGCTCGTAAGAGGGTGACAATAAGTTACGCACGTCTCGAGAGTAATCCTCACAATGTACTAAGTATTAAGTCAATTATGGAGCTCCCGGTGTTGTCCGCTTCGGCTTTATTTATCGCCGCATGCTGGATGCGGACCTGGTTGAGCCGGAGGCTTATACCATTGTCGAGCATTACTTACATACTACTCGTATATGTCTCCTGTGCTTTGGACTTAAAATTACGCGTCTCGGATTTACGCGACAGTGTGATTATACTTTGAAACGAAAGAGATTTTAAGTAACTTTATCAAATTATTTGAAAATGGCATTAAAGATCGCCCATAATATGGAACTATCGAAAAGCATTTTTAGTGATGTTTATTTGGAGTATTATATAATATAATATCGTCGTATTAATGGGAAAAGACGTTACAGTAAAAAGGCGATCATAGGAAAAAGGCCATAGGCTCTTTGTTCTAGAAAAACGTGGAAATAATTGATTGAGTTATTTACTAAAAAAAGTACACAGCTTAGTCCGTTTCTTTATCCAAAATGAGTTTATTAGTTTTTATTATTATTAATTATTTTTGAGTCATAGGTGATTTTGTGAATTCAATAACGTGTATTTTTTAATGACTGTGATTCTTTATAATAGATTTTAATGGATTTGAATCCTATTAAATCTATTATAGATCCCATTATTTTATACGTTTATATTAGCAATATTTAAAAACTGTGCATATTGTTAATTACGTTTAATGATCATGAAATTGACAATCGAAAACTCAAGTAATGTTCAGAAATAGATAAAAAACAAATGTAACTTTGTGAACTAACTAGAATAGAATATTATACAATAGCAATATCATTTGAAAATTGAATTCAAAAGTATTTAGAAGAGGCAATGTAGTTATGTTATTAATATAAATAATAGTGTTTAGTTAGAACTTTTTATATCTAATAATCTAACAATCAATTCTTAAGAAAAACGGTTTGCCAAAATTAGGTTATGAAAACCCACACGCTCTGAATTCGCGGCG
This sequence comes from Rhyacophila evoluta, assembly GCA_022683975.1. NCBI lineage: Eukaryota > Metazoa > Arthropoda > Insecta > Trichoptera > Rhyacophilidae > Rhyacophila > Rhyacophila evoluta. Next base: position 2,967 of record JAGVSQ010015506.1, read on the forward strand.
GAAATTGTAAAAAATATTTTATAGGACTATAATATAATTTTATTAATGAGAGGATGAATATTGAATACACTGTAGGTAGATAGATACTTTCGTATTGAGGATATCTCGCCCTTTGGTCGGTTTTTCATGGCCACCAATTATTCATTCCGATAATGGATGGCCGAACATAAATTAAGCTCTGAATTCAGTCATTATTGTCGATCGTGAGATAAAGAGGCAATCCGATAATTCGTACATACATTAACTTGCGTGCAAAAAAGCACGTGGGAGCTTAAATCCGCGGCAGGTGAGCTTTTAAAGCTGCAAAACGGTTATTGTATCAAGAATTAATCCCAATTATAATTGTAATTAATTACTTATCGCCACATTGAATTAAAAGTTCTGTTAAGCTTTAGTATTCGTTATCTTAAAATATTTTTTATATTTTAATTATAATATGAAAATAGTACACTAAGGTCTTATATTTCTATAACTGTATTATTAATTGCTTTATAATTATTTTTAATTTGCATTAATTTTGATTTTTACTCAATGTCGGAAAAATAGTTTTAAGACTAGGCATACATGTAAGTTTTATTTATCTTAATTTATTATACCACTCACCGTAACAGTGTCTTGCCTATCTAGATACTGTGTTTTCACTTAGCAGGTTTGTCTCCCCGGTTAGCGTAGTTGGTAGCGCATACACCTAGCGATCCGGGGAATGTGGGTTCGACACCCCATCTGGTCGGATATTTAATAATCTGAAAATGCAGGACTTGGGAACCCGTTGGGTTGAGCAAATTGTCTGACAAACGATTCTCGTGAAAAATAGTCTGTCAAGACGTCTTCGCATTTCGGAGATCCATATACTTTCTTCACACTGTGTTGATCAATATGCTCCACTTTGGGAGTGAACATGGTATAAAAAAGGGCAGTATAATAGTCGTTGGAGTGCTCTCTATAAGAAGAAAGTCGTGTGTTCAAATTTCGTAAGTGGATTTATAAAAAATATGTTTTGTGATTTAAATGAAAGAAGAGCGAAATAATTTCTAATAACCAAATCTCACCACAACATTCCAATTTTTTACTTATATTTTGGAGGTCTAAAAAAGCTAAATTTGTATCTGAATTTTTAATGAACGACCCAAAGATAAATGTCAACAAACTCTACTCATATGTTATGTAAATAATTACGTAACATAAAGAAGATTTTGTTAAAGTTGAAATGTGTGTATTTGAGATGGAGCACTATTGGTTTTTGGCACTTAATTTTGTAAAAAATGCAATATATTGTTTAATTTTTTAAAAATGTTTTAAGCGATTTGTTTAGTATGTTAACATTGAAGTGTAATTATAAAAAGTATTTAAATTTAAATTAAGCAGCCCGCAGGCCTAAAGTTGAGGAGCTCTACTATCTATTATTAAAAAAAACGTGTTGATTTATACGATGGTGTGAATTAAGATTAAGTTCCCAGCATTTCCGATTGAGAGACGTTATCAGCGAACACAAACATGTTTCAATTATGTATCACATTAGTTTAACGGAAAAGAAAATATACCTCGTTACTCACGTGTAGAAATTGTATTCACACACTGCAAAAAACTACTAGTGCCTTGTTCCATTAAAATGCACATTGAAGAATGGGCGTCGATTGGACTCGTGTATAGTCAAAAAAGAAAAATACGTGTAATATTTCAGTTTGATTAAATATATTGTTACAATGTAGGTTATACTTCAAATATAATACTGTTTATACCGGCGCATGCTGGAATATGAAATCTGCCTTATAGTTCAAACTTCGACTACAGAATCTATATAAAGTATAATATATCTTTATCCTTTTCTTACTACTAGTATTTTTATATAAAAGTTCTTGTCCTCAAATCTTTATCACAAGCCGATCGCTTTAATTTAATTATTGCCATACATATCGTCGAAAAGAGGCGTGCATGATTGAAGCTCTCTTGAATAAGTCCAAAGTACGTGATATGGCCAATTCCAGTGTCGCTCCTTGTTTTTTATAAGCTTTTTTAATGGTACAATTTGCTTAGTGTAACCCGTAACCTCAAAGCTGTTCACGTTGTTCATAATATGTTCCAATGTAATTACAGTTGTTCTTACTATCGCATATAACTAATTGACATAGTCTTAAAACAATGAATAGTTTTAAAATTTTGACTAAATAAATTCGACATAATGCGGCATAAAATCTGCAAATAATCAAAAATCAATAATAAATCATGTATTATATTTTGTAACAGAATGACAAAGCAAAGAAAATAAAATTCAAAATCATGATTCAGTTATTTACAGCGTACAAGAAATATCAAAGAGTATAAAATAGGTCGATAAACTATAAGTTTTTTATGAGTGATTTTAAAGGTCTTTTCTAATAGTTGACCTCTGATTTTTGAGAGTCGTAAATCGATATGTAAATGCAAATAAGTCCAATATAAAATAATTAATAATTTTTAGTACATTTTCTCGCGTTGAAAGCAGTTTTATTGATGCTAAAACTGTTAAGTGATAAAAAAAAATATTAAACGGAGTTATAAAATTGTATTATTAAGGATAATTTTCATCGTAAAAAATAACAGGAATTTAACAATCGAATATTAATGTTTACTAATACTATAATAATAAGTGTACCCAATATCCATTAATGGAAAAATAACTGTGGTTATTTGGAAAATAGAATTATTAATCTTTAACTAAATGATTGTAAACGTGTATGTACATTTAACTAATAATCCGTCTACACTGTAAAGTATTTATTATATTATTCACGAATATTTTAATAATTTACGGAATTAAGTGACCATTGAAAGTATGTCAAGTGTTTATTTAAAACCTCCACATTAATTGTACACTCTTCAAAAATTGCATTTATTCATCGGACCTGTAATCTTTAAGCATCATATGGAAGATATTATATTTATGTCGAATGATTGTATTATACTATATAGCTATGAAATCTTAATCTTTTGAAGTTGACTGGTATTTTGTATGAAAAAATATAATAGTACACTCAATACGACATTGTAAAAAAAATTATAAATTATTTTTTTAGTGTTATTTGAATAGAAATTGAAATAAAACAGTTCAACGATTAATTTAGTTAGAATAGAATTACAAATAAACGGAGATAGTTGATTATACTCTTCATATACTCTATTTACTATATTAAACAGGTGGCGTTTTTCACCCATTTAAAAAATGCCAATCAAAAAATTGTATATATTGATTTTTTCAAACCTATCTTGCTTGAATATGGGTCACATGTAAAGATTGTGATCAAGAAAAGAATTCTCCAGAAATTTTTGATTTTTTTCCCGAGAAATTATTTATGAGAATCTCGAGAATTAAAAAAAAATATATTCTTGTTTTATATCAGCATTTCATTTTAAATGACAAAAAACGACTGTGTGATGATATTCCTACTAAATTTCTCAAGAACACTAAGGAAAGCAAATTCTAGCAAAATCAAGAATTTTAAATATTTTAGTAGTCAATAGAAATTAAGACAATAAAATCTGTAGTTTGCTTTTCAGTCATTCCAGCATTAGGTTTTAAAAAATCGTTAGGCTTTTAATTGTGAGATTTGAATTCGCGATCATCGGTAAAGTAGTGTTTATAAATCGACCACGAACGCGATAATCGTTTCATATGTATTGTCCATTAATAATTATGAACATTTAATACTCACTTAAATATCATCTCAATTCACTCAAACACACCAGTATTTTAAATTAATGTTGGAAGTCAGATAGTTTTTATTAGTTGTGTCGACGTTAGTATCACCATTAGCTACCTAAGCCAGGACGATTTAATTAAAGCAATATTTTTTGGAATATGAATATTAATTAAAAATAATTGTAATTACTTGATAATTAATCTTTTAATGAAATAATAACGTAACATATTAAATCGATATTTACAGATCAATTAATTCCGCTAAATGACCGATAGAGAATAAATATGAAATTGACTAGCGATTAATTATATGAGTATTACTTTTTAACTGTATTATGTCTTTGCTTAATTTTTTATTAATTTATTTAAAATATGAAACTATTATGAAACTCAGCATCCATCGGTCACGGTCGGAATCTGCTCAGGGCCAAAACAAACCGCATTGTCAAGCTTAACTATGATCTGATTCAGTTAATATCAACCTTTTAATATAATTTATTACCACTATAAAAATAAATGTTTTTACAGACAAATATTCATGATCGTAAAAACAATCAAATACTTATAATATACAAAAACAATTTTTGTTGTGGTGATGGTTATCATTAGAAAATACGTATGATAATTGAATAATTTGTTTTTAATTTTTGTTTATTCTAACATAATGGTTATAAAGTTTTTCTTAGAATTTATACCTGTATTTATTTCACATATTAAATTTATATGATAAATACACTATTAGAAACAAAAATATATCAATTCGCACATGCCAAGATCTAAGGATTGTGAGCACGGTACCTTTTTACGTCAATGTTAATATTAAGAAAACTCTAAAAGCACCAATTTTAGGATTTGATCACTGAGTGACTATTATTTGGTTCGTGAGTTATGTAACTATTGAAAAATCACCAACTATTAAATATGCATAACTCAGAATAAAACTATTGTATTACTGTACAGTAAATAAATTTCATTTCAATTACCTTAGTGTTGGAAATGTTGTATCAAGTATGACTCTGGATCACATAAAAATTGAATATTTCTAAATAGTATAGAAAGAATATTTGTTATTATTCAAATATGTCAGCTTTTTATTAAAAGTCAACGAGAAAACGAGATTCATATTTCCAAAAAAACTGGTTCATGAAATATAATGTTTCATAAAAAAGTCCTCGAAGCATTTCTGAGACACTTCGTATTCGAAAGCAACTTTCGTTATTAATCTTTATATGTCCAAATGTGGAGATAGACAAAAAGGAAAGTATGTAGAATAAATCGACAGTAATTTATATTCAGATGTTAGTTGTGTTTCCAATCACTGTCTCGGACGCAAATATAACACAATGGGTTGCATAAGAACAGGCGAGGGTCTATAAATCACCAGATAAAAGCCTTCGCGTCGTGAGATCCCCGGTACAATGCACATATTTTTGTAAATGACACTATTAAATGTCGAAATTTCAATTTTTTAAAGTCACACAATGAACCCCGTCACAAAGCCATCCTCGGAGCTGCGACCGACCCGTTGCCACGACTGGATTATTAACGTCGATACAAGAATGCGACAATGTCAGGGCTCTTCAAATTGATTACCATTGTCGGGGTCGGGGTCACGATTATACCGGGAAAAGTCGTCGGACGCAATATCGAACGAAATTCATCGTGGTATAATTAAATAATACTATGCCATGGAATAATAGACTTATCTTAATCGCATTTTCAATAATCTACGGGTGTATTTTCTGAACCATATTGTTATGGTTTGCAATCAATATTTACCTACTCAGTAATCATAATATTCATTCTTTTATGCAATCTCATAGAATTTAGCCAGTCAATACGATTTAAAACTTAAATCTCTCTGTCATGATTTGTATGTTACATCCTGCCACAAATTCATTGCTTTTACTGCATATTATTGAATTACAAATAGACGAAGATTTTCTTTCTCTCAGAAATTACTTAATATGCAAACTTATTTAATATTTATTATTTCTTTGGTTTTCCTTATACGTGTTTATGTTTACCGCTCGATGCTATAGAACTGCCTATGTCATATATTGACTGATAAGTTAATGGGATACAACCGAGATAAAATATTAAATAAAAATTCTAAGTAGATAAAAAAGTTTAATCAATTGCTATTTTGTATTGCTATAATAGACATAAATTGTAACCAAAATTTCCAACGTAAAAATAAATGAAATAGTAAAATTCTAATGTTATATACACATTCAGCCGTTATAATTTGGTGTTCTTGGGCTTTAGTGCCTGGTAAAGACTAATTCCTTAATTTTTAATTTTAACACACTATTAATTAATAATTAATTAATTAATAGTGTGCTACCACAGCCACGAGAATTTTAGATAGTCTATGGCACAGCTCAGTCGAGAAATTACGGAGTTTTCTTAAAATAGTATTTGCACTATAATTTCACGTTTGTTGTTTCATAGTGTACACGCAAAAGAGTGTGATTGCTCAGTACATTATTCTGGCGAATAAAAAAGCTTGTTCAATTTACAGTGCCAGTTTTTTAAAAATATACGATAGTAGCCAAGTAAAAGACTAGTTTTATTTAATATTTTATTTGTAATTATAAAACATAATTAACACTTAGAATTCTTTCTTACTACATAGTACTTTATTTTTGAAAAAATATGTCCTCACTGGAGGTGATGTTATAAATATTATATTTTATGATTAAATATCGTAACCAATATTAAAAAAAAATACCATTAGTAAAAGGTTCAAAATTATTATACATATACAAACGACTGTTTTTAAACATATCACAGTTTAAAACGCCTGATTCTCCATATAAGAAAAATAGGATAAGATGGGCTTCAATGTAATTAATTCTCTTAGAAATGTTTTGACATTTACGATTTTGTAGTCCTGCTCAAGTGTCATAAGTATATTTTAATAATATTATTTATTGATTTTATAGAAGCTATTGTCGTTTTTTTAAATACATAAGCTGGATTATTTTTAATATGAAAAAGTGTTTTATCTATTGTACTCATATCTGCCACAAGATTAAAGTGCATCTATTATATTTATATTCTCTGTTATTGACTATAAAATAACTTCTGTGGAATGTTGAGTCACGTATAAATAAGGAGTACAGTTATACAATATAATATATTAATATCACTAAGCGGTTTAGATGATTAATTATTAATATCAAATCTTAACTATGTACATCCAAAAATGTATGATATGACAAAATACAATACTAATAATAAAAAAAACAATGAAAGCAGCATGTATATTTAATTTGTTATTGATTAGTTTACAGCGTGATAATAACTTCTATCATAATTATGGTACGTGTATCTTCAATTCGAAATTATAAACTATACATACAACGTAACATAAATGAAGGTATTGAAGGTATTGAAGGTATTGAAGAAATTGCACTAAATATCTATATATATAAAATCTAAAATCTGTATTCTGTCTGTATGTCTGTCTGTAT
>JAGVSQ010015507.1:0-10120 GCA_022683975.1 Rhyacophila evoluta
AACCCGGGTCGCTAACAGTGATCTCACATATGAAAGTTTACCAGTTTTAAATAGTATGTACATCGAAATATCGATAGCCATAAATTGACAACAAGGATTATAGATTTATAAAACTATTCAGCAGAATCAAAAAAATAAGCATAAGCATCGAAAATGGAGAACACTTTTTTAAGCGAAAATAAACATTATATTAATTTTTTTTTAAATTGTTTTTTGTCCTTCTTAACAATTTAACAAATGTATGATGCGTGTTGTAAACTTATGACACATCGATATAATATATATGATCCTTCCCTATATCATTAAATAGTTTTTATTTAGTATTGTAAGAAATAGAATCAAGCTTATTAAATATTTTGCTGTTCAGTTTTGAAATATTGCCCTAATTTTTTTTTCACAAAATTTGCGGTCGTAAGTATAAGTAGTTGAATATGAAAACTAACCGTAAATATTATTTTATTATGTGTCAAAAACATAAAAAGTTATTTGTTTAAATCATTTAGAATACGAATATAAAAAAGTGTTATTATAATATTAAAAAAAAGAACATTATAATAGGTAGGTGAAATAAATATTGTATAAGTAATAGCAAATAATAAAAATATACTGGAAAATAATATAGGATAAAAAGATTCTACCAAGAAAGCTAGACAGATCCTATCCTGAAAATATATAAATAGTATCTATCTAAGCTTACTTTCACACAAGTCATATTCTCACACAGAGGCATATTTTGTTGAACATCACCGTTGCTTTCCGCATTGGCATCACTACTGGCAGGCTAGTTCTGCACTTAGAAATAAAAGTAGCTGATGATTTCGATTTCTCAGGTTGTTATCAGGGACGTACAGACCAATATTAGCGAGAGTGGCAGAATTATCAATCAGATCAATTAATTATGATTTACAAGTTTATAATATTTATTATTATAGTGGAGCATATAAATATCAACAATGTGAAGTGCATAAGTCTATAAGGATATGTACCTCCGCGTAGTGTTTGTTTTTCACAAGAAAATTTTGTCAAGCAATCGTTCAACCTGTTAGACGCCTTGAACTAAATTTTTGGATTTAATAGATCTCATTGATAATACAGATTCTAGTTTGCTACGTGTATGAATTTTTAATGGCATAAAATGTGACGTATTTGAAAAAATGCGAATTTTATATAAAAAAAAACTACATAGAATTGCAGTTGATTTACTATAAATATTTATTTGATTGTAACATTTTGTGATTTATTGCTAAATGTGTTTAAATATACGTATATATATATTCAAATATAAATTTTTCTCGACCATAAATTCATTTGAATATTTTCATGTTTATTTGTGGTTTTTTCACCACGAGACCTGATTTTTTTGCTGCTATGACGTTTTTCGAAATCCTAGCAAGAAATTTTATCATTCGTAATCAGCTTCGATAAAATATATGCTATTTTTTAGCATAATACTTTTCTTATTCACTATGCGTGGCATTTACAAAAACCTAGACGCAAAGACATAAATGATCCTTGATGGTATATTTCGCTGTTGTCACGAACAACAATTAATACATCCCTGATCAGCATGAAGTTCAGATGGACTAAACACAAGTGAAACGCTAGATTACTAAAACATGTAAAAACAAAATTTGAATTGATAGTGTTAAGATATAAAATCGTGATGACAGATCATACTGTAAGAATGATGTTCACTAAAAACAATCATTTATTTAATCAACGTGTACAAATATAAAAGAAAATAATGAAAAACTATAAGTGTTGACAGTTAAAATAAGCACGATCGTTCATGAAATGATATCAGTTGAATATACAATGGCAACATTTAAAAATATTTAATGTAAACAATATTTTTAGACGACTTTTCTCCGTTTCAATTTTAATTGTCACGAAATAATCTTCCGCCGCCATAAAACTTTTACCGTAATTATAATTTCGTTTTTAAAAACAATAATTACGAACGAAATCGAAAATGGAGTACACAACAAAAATGAAAAACGAGAGCGTTTAAAATAACATGATCGTAGTTATGCAAATGCGTTATGAACGTTGAATACGTAACATTTAAAGAAATAATTGAAGTAAGATTTTTGAACCTGTCACCATATTAATTATAAGTGTGAAATACACACAGAGATTGTGCACTTGATAGAGCTTTATCAATAATATTTAATATTAAAAAAAAATATACATCAAATTTCTATATACGCTCGAAAATTTGAGCATATGGATCTCAACAATATTGGAAAGATTTATTTTAACAGATTTTTCTCACGGCAATTGGTTTCCAGCCTATTGTTTAATCGATTGGGTATTCACTCCTAGATTTATTTTGGACTATGGGAATAAAACCCGCAATCTGCAGCTCTGAAGAGCGCAAACTATCTGCTCGGCTACCAGGGAGACAAAAAAGTAGACGTTTATTACACATGTATACACATCTCCGCTAGCGTAGATGTTATCATGCGCGTCTCGCAATTCAGAGAATGGGGGTTTGATTCCCACATCTTTCGGATTAAAAAGATCAATGCACGGTAGAAGCCTATTATGTTCAGCAATCGTCTGACAACCAAGTCTTATAAAAAATAATCTGTCATGACATGTCTTCGTAGATTCATATACTACACTTTTTGTAGTGGATATCTTCACACTGTGCTAACTTTTAAATGGCTGTCTCTACCTCTGGTACTGAAACCCAAGCTTTTTACAATCAGCGAGCGGGGTGATAATATTTTTTTTATTTGTTATCTACTGAAAAAGAAACAAGTCATCAACACAAATTTTTCAGTAATAAATAATCTAGAAGTGAGAAATTGTATACATCCTATTGAAGTAAATAATTTTTTTATTCCATTCTTCTATTCAATTTGTCAAATAGGTAGTCGTTTAGATATTTAAATGGTAACTTGTAAAATTGAATAAATTTTGTTTCAATCAATCAACCGTTACTAAATTATTAAAAGCCGTTTTTCAATTGAGGATACACTTGGTTCAATGATTTTCTGCATTCAGATTGAAATTGAATAAAAAATCAATGATACAATTGTATGCCACCAAATAGTATACGTGAGTATTGAATTTTTCGATTATTGAAGTTACTCTTTGTAAAAATGTTGATTGTGTTAGCCACAAGTGATCAAAAACTCTTTAGGGGTTCTGTAGAGACACTATACTTCTTAATACTAATTGCAAACTATACTGTTGCCATTAATATCACACATTTAAAATCTACGTTATTCTATATTATAATGCACGCAAAGATCAAGCGACATCTAAATAAGCCGTGCTTTATTTTCTATTTTCTCTTATATCTTTCCTCATCAAAAATATAGCCTTTAGATCTTAACTGTGTGAAGATGACCACTCCAGTGATAGAGTATACGGATCTTTATATTGTAAAGACTTATTTTGACAGAATTATAGGCTCTTTAAATTTTTAGTGATTCTTTTTTTGAACATTGAATATCCATAAAAGTCTAAAAATAATAATTAACTAAACGTTTTTATTATTTTAAGTATTGCAATAGTGACATACTTATTAATACACTTAAGGAATAACATATTCCAAATACAGGCGGCCCTAAAAGTGCGTACGAATGCTGAATGTTCAGAAGTAGAGGGATGTAAAACATCAAAAATTGTATTTTAAAATACAATATTATTAATAATATATTAAAATTATTGTTCATAATTAAATTAACGAGGCGTTTTAAGTGCTTACGGGTGTTTTTTTTATAAACTTGTCAAAAAGTTAGTTGAATACCAGTTTCAGCTTTATTATTGTCTTACGTACTTGAGTTAATATACGTTCTTAATTGAGATTATGTTCTTCCATGATATGTACGTAGTCTAGATTCAAGATTTTTGATTGAGTCTTGACGTATTTTCAGCTTCCTCTTCCTTACTTTTATTTTGTATTTCATATAACTCTTGTTTCTCAGTATTATCTTGTTGCAAGTATTCATTTTAGAGGTATTGAGTATTTACTGCATTAGCCAATTATGCAATGAATTTAATATTATGTAAAAATACCTCTTTTGTTTAAATCGAACGGTTTTTGAATTATCGACAAAAATCTTTAAAACAAATGATTATTTTTAATGTACGAAAGTCGAGAAGCGTGCGTAGTTTGAAAAACAGAAGAGTTCAAATTTCAAATATAACTGAATGAAAATATATACATAGAAATTATCAAGTATTTGATTTTTTATTAAGTGTTAATGAAAACCTTTATTAATTGTCAGGCCTCTGTAATATTTAAAAACAATTCAAAACATAGGCGGTATATTGAAATATTATAACCATTCAGGATGTATATAAGTTATTTATCATTTTGTATAAATTTATCTTTAAAAACACATTCATTTACGTTTTGGCGTGCTTAAATTAAGTCTACTGTGGGCCAAATTAATCGCCAATTTAAAAACATTTTGGGTTTTGTTCATAACCGGTTCTGTTCACGATAACTTTCTCTGTGATCTACATCAACGGTGTTTCGACGTCCCATTAATGTATTCTTAAATATACTTAATAACGTTATTATATTTATTTACTTTGTGTATAAATATATACTCGTATATGTAGTTTTAAACCTACATAATTTTAACACTTTGAGCAGTTTGGACGTACATGTACGTTCGTGCACCTTGTCGCCTTGTTTTTTAATTAATTTGTTAATAAAACGCTATTATTTATTTGAATACAAATGTAAAATAGGTCTACAAAAAAATATATGAAAGCCATTTTAATCACATCATTTATTTTGAGACTAAAAAAATACATAAACATGACGAAAAAAATGAGTAAAAAAGAAGTTGGCTATTTCGATAATTATTATGACTTGTAAAGAAACAAAGGATTAATTATATTGCGGTTTATAAAGTACATAACATTTCATATAAACTAATCCTGTGCATTCATAATTTTATCCCAAGTAATCGATTACGAAATCACACGATTACACATCCTTACCTATTTGGAATACTTTTTCAGTTTATTTTGTTCCTTGTTAGAAAATAAAAAGCATGGATCACAGCTTGACACATCTAATTTGATTGATTCTATGATGTTAGTTGAACTAATATTGGTGAAATATTTTAGTGCTTAAAACGTGTGTGGATAAAAATTAACTCACTTACGAAAGGGTTAAAAGAGATAATAGACAAAAAAATACTGTTAAAAGACAGCACTAAAATATTTATGCGATATATTTATATTATATATAGCATACTTTAAAAAGTGATACATCGAAAAAAGATTAATTAATAATAATAATATTTTAAGAATAAATTAATTCTGTTGAAAAACGTCAGTTGTATTATTTATTTAGGTACGGGAAATTTGTTGAAACTTAATAGAAGATTGTTTTGAATAGTCTATAGATATTTTATTAGTAGCATGATCTCTTAAATTATTGTTAGATACTGTATTTTTTTAAATCTAAAATGTCATGTGAATCATATTAATGTTGGAAATTAATTAAAATGTATATTGACCAACAATGAGTTTTGCAAGTGCAGTTGTCAGGCATTAGAGAAGTCAATATTTGCAAAATCAAATTTATTAATATAAATACTTTTTGGTACTTGTCATTTCTACTGACAATTGATATTTAAAGTGGCTTCTTAAAAAAACAACGTACGTAAAAATATGGATAAAGAACATATATTGCAGTCCTGCTTTTTTAGATTTTTAAAAATCCGACAGATATGGGAATTGAAGCCACATTTGATTGAAAATCCAATAAATGCAAGATTGGATACGTATTTGGTTATATATATATTTATATTATAAAAAAAAACTGATGTTAATAGGAAAAAAATCTTGTAATAGAAATGGTAGAATACAGATGTGAATCTTGATAGAGTGTGTATTTTTTATGCCTTAATAAATAACACAAGGCCTTAATTAAATGAAGCTTTTCGTTTAATTAAAACTATAAAAATGCCGATTCACGTTATGTTAATTATTATATTTAATAGATGGAAAAACTTTCATTTGATATTTGTTTTTATTTACGATCTATAATTAAAAAATATATAACAACGCTGCGTCATTTATTTATTAAAATAGCAGTGAGCTTAAAATACAAAATGAAGACAATACCATATCTTTGTCGAGATTCCTCATTATATACATAAATTTTCTTAAAGAAAACAGCCAACATATTGAAGAAAGACGTGAGATAATATAGTTAGAAGTGAAATTTTTGGCATAATGACAAAAGATGTTTACAGAAATGTTACTTTCATTAAAATATTCATAGATTTCGACCATGGGAAGCCGTATTTTTTTTCTTTTCTAATACGACATACAAACTTCAAAAAACAATAGGACAGTTGTTAGAGTGAAAATGTACTGAGAAAGAATAAACATTATACAAATCTTTATTTGGTTTTATTTAATTGATAGGTGAATTTAGAGTGGCTGATGAATATCTATGCAAACAATTGTGCCGGAAGTATTTTTTTTAAAGATCTGTATTAATTAACAAAATTATTTTAATAATCATGCGTGTAATGCCTCACAGCTTATTAACAGTTAGATTTTAGTAAGCTTGTTAAAACATTTTTATTCGAACACTTATATTAATTTCCTTTGTAAAACTACCAACAATTATTCTTGAAGGATTTTTTATTTGTTAGTAAAAAATAATATATGACGATTTATATCTAGTTTACAAAAATACTGCCATTCTATCTCTTCTCTTCTGCCATTTTTGTGTCCTATACGAAGCATATGGCTGCCACGTGGTGCCTCCAAGAATCTCTGTCATCCGCTAGACGTTTTGTATTTTCCCAAGTCTTCCAATACTTCCGCCGAGTACGTCCTATAGATGGTACCTGCCGGTCTTCCAGACAGGACGCCGAAATCCCATCGTCCTATTGTTTTATTTCATTGCTGAAACCACCAGAATATTTAGGATTATAAATCAAGGCAAGTAGTGGAGTTTTTACTGCCCCTAAGCTTTGTGTTAGTTATTTGTTGCATGTGTACTTCCGGTGCTGCAATACGCTAGCAAATTGTGGCACCTAACAAAGTCTCAGAAAACCCGCATAGCAAGCTCTGAAAATAGATGCATGCATCGGATACTGAGGTAAGGTGAATTTAATTTTTAAAAAACTTGGAGATAAGGTAACGTTATTGTGATGGGGCACCCTTCTGTCACATTAAAAGTCATGCACCGTCACTTAATATGGTTGGGCACGTACTGCGGATGCCTACGAACAGCCTAAATTCTGTTTCTTTTCCCGACCGGTGGGATTCTGATGATCTTGAAAATCGTCGGGTAATTTAAAAAAAAATTATGTTCACTACAATTATGTGGATCTACACAGTGCGAATTTGTCCTATTCAAAAGTGGAGTATATGGATCCCCGAAAAGTGAACACATGTCTTGACAGATTATTTTCATGAGAATTATTTGTCAGACAGTTTTTCAACCCAATAGGCATTCAGTCCTACATTTTATGATTTAAAAAAAAAACCCGGCAGACATAGAAATCGAACTCGTATTCCCCGGATTGCTAGACGCACACGCTAAGCTCTACGCTATCGGAGAGACTATACATATAATGTGTAGTCAGTGGAAGTAAGAAGCGGTGGTATAATTTGAGAGGATGCAAGTAACTGAGCATCCTGGACTTGCTATGTAGTGATCATTTGCTCCTTGTAGAAGACGGATTTGGCAGATAAAAAGATGCTATGTATAGTAACAATAATATAGTATTAATAACATAAAATTTATATTATAGAAGGCCATAAGGCCATGGTCACTTAATTTAGCGCAAACGTAAATGCATAATTTGAAATATTTAGATACCTGTCCTTCAATGCGAAAAAACAGGCGGCGATGACTCAATATTTACATAATATAACATTTTTTAAAATAGCTATTTTAGAAATTTCATGACGATCTTGCCAAAAAAAATATTTTTTGTTGCATAATATCAAAACTGATTTGGAATTTCAAGTTCGTATTCTTCGTATAATGCCATTTCATATTTTTTTCTTCACATATTGATTGCCAATTGTTTAATATATTTCTAATTTACATACACATTTGGTAGTACTTACCTACGCAGTTTAAATTAAAATTTATCTTCCTCAGTGACATTTAATTAAAATTTTTCAAGTATAGTGAACGTTAAAGTTTAAAATAATAATTTATTTATTTGAAAATGGCAATATTAATCACAAAATTAATCTAACGCATATGGCAATGTTTCTTTACACTGGTTTAAAAAAATATATTTCTACAGAATTTTAGCAATATTTAAAATATTGTGTCGGCGGAATGGCTTCATATTAATAAATATTGCATTCAAGTTCTGACATTTTAATAAAGGAAATGACAATTAATGAAATTTACTGTAAAAAAATATATTTTACATTATTTTATGGAAGAGTTTCTATCTCTGCAATTTTTGATGCACGTCAAATATTATACATTTCATCCAATGAAACAATTATTACGTTTTTAATTATTTATATCTTTGAATCCTGACTATGATTCTGGTATTTTAAGTGTATGATCAATAACAAATCCTTACAAATATCCATACATCCATGGCGTGAAGATTCTCGAATTTAAATTATGCCGTGAAGTATGTTTTTAAATTTTTTGTTGTGATGTAAAATTTTTCAGTCACATTTTTATAATACAATTGAAAATTAATCAATTTTTTATGAAATATAATACATTAAATTTGATTGAACGTTATGGTATTGCATTATTTGATTATTTCCTTATTAATTTGTGGTATTTTTAATAGACACAAATATTTATCTTTTATGCCACAGTACGTGTTGTTCATTATGAATAATAATTTTCATTTGCAAAAAAATATTAAAATTTATGATTTATATCCGTTATATTATAGTCACCTTAGTGGTCTGTTCTATGCTACATTGGTGCCGGTGATTTTTGGTTAAGTCTTGTGACTGCATAAAAGTTTTTTCAAAAGTGCAGAAGTTTGTTGGCTATCTTTTTGAGTTCACATATGAATGATAATTGCGGTCTTGTAATCGGTATTACAATTGGAAAAATTGAAATATTTTTTCGACTTGAAAAGTTGTATTTTTTTTTCTTCTTCCATATCGGTTCTATAAGTGGAGCATATGGATATCACATGCCACCTGTTGTGCCCTCCTAGGTCATATCTGCATTCCACCGGATACATTTAGTTAGTATTTAGCGGCCTTCTATGACGCCGAGAGCCGGTTGGCTTAAAGAATATGCAGGCCACGTTTCTTAAACATTTACTCATTATCAATATTGCGTATATAATAAATATATCTGAAGTGAAATGAATTCACCGATTGGCCAACAACCGATCCATGTCGAAAAAATCTGACGGGATGTAAGTAAGTGGAAATATCAATGTGCTTTATTTTCAGATTGGGCGTAGTAAATTTCAAAGTAATGTGTCCCAAAATGAACTGATATTTTTGGACACAAAATTTTCACCGTTTTTAAAGTGATTTTTTAAAATTTCTGTGCCTTATTCGACTGTGTATGGTTTCATAATTTATCTTCAACATTTACTGATAGTGACAACAAAATAGAAAAAAATACTCTGGTTTTGTGACAGATTAAAAATGTTATCTCATTCTGGAATACCCTATATATTTACGTCGGCAATTGATATGTTCTTGTTGAAAATTAGTAAAAAAAATAATGACTTCTTATGTAGATTTTATTATGAACTACTTATTTTTCATTAACTGTACGGTGTGATCAAATAGTTTTGGCTTATATGAAGTTATTTAATTCAGTTTTCTCTTCTAATTAAGTGTCCAAATATAACAATACAAAAATGTACGGCAAAGTCTCATTAATGCAGTTACGGCTCATAAAAATTAGCAAACCAAATAATGAAATCATTGTACTACGGTGCTGACCTCTACCTACTCGTAGTTTCTGTTTTAATTATCGAAAAATAAGCAGTCTCGCATTTAATTATGCAACAAATATCATGAATGTAGACTTATTTTTTTAAGCATCTTTAAAAAATGTAAAATTCTGACATCATGTAATATTATTCAATTGATTAAAATAAGAAATATTTAAACATCAATAACAAAAGAGCGTATAGAATGACTTCATAAAATTGAAGTT
>JAGVSQ010015508.1:0-10120 GCA_022683975.1 Rhyacophila evoluta
AAATATGTATGACACATTAGTTGCTTATGCAATTTTTTTTTTTTTACTGTATATTATAATTGTTTGTCAACAGCATTTGTATTTAATTACAATGTAGTCATATAAAATTCGATAAATGAAATATATTTTGAGGATATTACTACAATAATGATTGGACCTTGTTTAATAACGTTATGAATTTTTAAAATTTTGGGAACATAATTAGAAATACTCTAAGTAATAAAACGTTTTCACCTAAAAATTTTCATATTTTTTATGGTTTTATTTCACACGCATTAAATTTGCCGTTAGGAACAAAAACTTATTTTCAAAGACTCAAGAATAATTCTTAGATGTGCTTATTTTTGATAAACGATAAATGTAACAAAAAAATGACTGAAAACAAAAGCTTTTTGGTTTTTACAGCAGGGGGTGTAATATAAAACACAACTTACCTCCGGTGCTTTTGTAACAGAATGAAAAACTGTTTTCTTTCTTACAATGTATATTTTTAAAATTTTCTTATAATAATTAGATGCCAGCTGGCATTTTAAGATTTCAAATAATATATGAATATTCTCTCGGCTTTTTCCGTAATTTTTTTTTCAGAAAATTTAAAAAACTGACATATTACTTAGTTATTTTCAAAAACTTTTTGGTTATTATATTTTATAATAGAAAATAAAAAAAGACGTTGATTTAGAAAAATATGTTTTTATTATTCAAGTATGTTCATACCCATACGTTGATTAACGTTTTTCTTTCTAGTGTTCATTCAAAAAAATAATGCTTTATTTATAGTAAAGGTTAAGATGTTCATAAATACACAATTTTCTGATGAAAGTTGAAAACCAATATGTAACCTTATAATGTGGGTTATAAAATAGTTCTCTTAAACATTAGATTTCAATTTTATTGTTATTTTCTTATAGAATTATCTCAGTGGAAACTCCTATCATATTATGTATATTCATTGTCCAAGACCTCTGTTATTTAAGAGATTGTATTATTTAAAAAATAACCATTTGATAATGATCGTTTTAGTTTCTTATATTTACCATGCTAATACAACTGTTCTTCTTTTATATAATGGTAATCTAACCATTTTATTATACAAAGAAGGATTTGAACCTATCTATTGTATAAGCCGAATGATTTTTTTCCCAGTTTTTAAAACCATAGATATAATTAATAATTAAAAATCATACTGTTATTTGCTTTTGGACTATTTATGTTTATTTTTAAATACTGTTAAATATTAAAAATAAAGTATACACAAACTAGTTATAAAAAATAAATTGTTATTTGACTAAATTGTGTTATATAAGTTGACTATTTGAAGGTGTGTTATATTAAACAAAAACAACAAAATCTTTTAGTTTTTCAAGTTTTCGATAGTATTGCAATTGGCATTTATTTACCTGATTAAATAATTGTATTGAAAACGTACTTGGAATAACTTAATAAATTAAATAATTGAACAGACGTCCACATGACCAAACTCCAAAAACCTGGAGTAAATTTAAATCAGGTAAAATAATATTAAAAAAGGTTTCATTTGATTTTTTCAAACACTCATTCAGTGAATTAAAATCTATTGAAAAAGCAAGACCACATGAAAATTTCACATTATTATTACTTCTATGATATGAACTGTTGAAATAAGTAAAACTGTAAGCTGCGGTATTTTAATACCTAAATTTATGCAATTTAAAAATAAGCGGCTGGTCAAATCAATTGTGAACTCTTTACAATTTTCACACAACGCATTACAGTTTCTAAATTGACATGAATATTAAAAAAGTACTTGTATTAACAGTCATTGGTGCTTGATCCCAAAGCCTATATCAAATAAATTATTATATAGTATTAATTACATCTCAGTTTATTTTTTAAATACATTTTATAAATACCGTTTTAACATAACTATTATCAAATATATTTTAGCTCTAATTATAATGTTTGATTTGATTTATCGCTTTCATTATAATTTTTGCGAGTATTTATTGAATTTTAAGGAAAATATTATTCTACCATCCAAATATATGTATGACTATAGAACAAAACCAACGTGATGAAAAATTTCAGTGTAGTAGAAAACTTTGTAAGTCTCTTAATCAGACTCAGAACCCTATTACTGGATTACCAAAGTGTGAATCAAACTTTTAAACAAAACTAAATACACTCTTTATTAGATTTATCAGTCTTATACAATCAACAAAAAGTTTTTTATGAACAAAATTAATTAATCGAACGAATTAAACGTATAGAATAAACTCTTCTGAGCTATTTTCTAAATTAAAACAACGCCTAACATTATTATCATGGCATTATTTGTATTATACCGCATTATAGACATATATATATTACAGCATCAATATTTCAAATAGTTGGCTCAGTCTTGATTACTAATTTTAAATGACAGAATTTTTGAAAAATGTTTTTTTTTCGTTCAGAAAGAAACCAGAAAACAATGTTCTGTGTAAAATAAATGTTTTTTGAATCAGTTAGTATCTTTTTTATCGGTTCAAATTTAAATTATTGTTATTTTACTAATATTTATTCTTTTAAAGAATTAAATATAATAAAATATAAATAAATTGATATTTCTACTAATAATAAATAATTAAAAATATGACAAAGCGCCGTTTGAAAAGCTCATAATGTTTTGCTTAAATATTTAAATCAAGCCTTAAATTTATCGTAAATTTTTAAAGAAAATTTTGTAAAAAATAATTGGACAAAGTTCAATTATAATTTCTATTAAATGTTTTAATAAAACACAAATTTTCGCGATGCTAATTTATTATTAAATGAATTTCCCAGTGTTTTTGTATCTTTTATTTTTTATTCGTTTTATTTTTAATCCGTTGAACAATCTATTTCATTTTTTTTATCATAAGTTGTTTATTTTAATTATTTACTACTCATTCTCAAACTTCTTTTACCATAGTTTACAAGATTCTTAATTAATTTCAGAACAAATTATTAAAAAAAAATTGTAGATGAGTCTTAACCTTAATATTTCATCAACGAAGAAAATGAAAAATCCAAAATATACTAGACGAAAAACTGATTTGAAAGGATACATAAAGCTACACTTATTACTACTACGTATTTACAATTAATTTAATATAGTTTAAGTCCTCGGTCTATTTTAATTTATATTTACTAATTTATTTATGCGTTTACCATATATAGTCAACTAATTAACTTTTCATTTAAACAGATAAATATTTTAGAATTGCGTCTCTTATCTGTTTAATGCAAGACATAGATTCCCGATAACTTGGATAATTTAATATAATCAAAAGAAATAAAATACATTTTGAATATTTCTGAACAGTATATTAGATGATGAAACTTTACAGTAATAATCATTTATAAAAGCTTTTGCTTTCCTTAAAATGGTTTTAAGCTCATAGTCATCTGTTGGCTAACGAATAGGCTGAATTCTTTATGTTTCTTTAAAATTTTCAGTGATCGTAATTTTCGACACTTTTTAAATTAAAATAAAACAGGAATTCCAACATTTAAGCACCGAAAGAATTCAATTGAAAATGTTTTTTTGTAGATCTAAGAATAATAGGGTAGAAGAATAAAGCTTTTCCTTTAAAAGGCGATCTATTAAGGTGTACAAAACCACTCAAAATTTTTTATTCTTATTATTTTAGTCCAATATCGTTACTTAAAGAATATTGTTTTTGACTAACCATTAAACCCATATAAAGTACAATCATTTTTATTTTTTTCTGATACACTATAATTTTTCTGTGAGGTATGTAAGTTTTTATTATATTTATTTTTGCAATGTGTCAATATGTATTCAATTAATATTATGAATATGGTCTTGATTAATTTTTTTATAATTTTAATAAAAATTCATTCGTATTATAATCATCAAAAACAATCTAAGAATATTGGAGTAAAAGAATAATTTTAACAAAAATGTGTACTTTAATTCTTTAGCTGACATTTTAATATGTATACCAAATAGATAAATTCTCACAATTTACACAAAAATTGACATTTATATTACATAAAGTTGACTTAAGAAAATGAACTCATAAAATCGTTTTAATTTTGTGACTGGAAATATATTTTTATATAATTTCATTTAAAAAAAACAGAAAACTTTACTTAAGGCGTCTATTCACTTGGATAAACATTTTGTACGAAAGAATTTTTTATATTAAAAATACTTTAATTGTTCAATAAAAAAATATATTATTTTCTTAAATATTTTTCAGCTTCAGGAATAAAAAATATGAAATAAAATTTCCGGAATTAAATTATTTTTAATAAAACCTTGCCTTAATTTAAGTGATACCTTTTTATTATAGCTTCAGGTATTTAACAATGATATCATTAATGTCATTTTTGTAGTAGATATAATATCAATTAAGTTTTTATATTAAACGGAAAAATAATTCCTTTTGAGTAAATTTAAAAGTTATATTTCATAGATTTTAATTTATTATACTATTGAATGAAAGTGTCACTTAGTATCATGGTAACGTCAAAACTCTTCAAAAAACACTAAATTAAATAAGAAATCTAGTTTTATAAATAGACTCCATTATAATATTTCTCTAAACAGTGTTAGATTAAATAAAAATCTACTTATTTGAAACATTGCATCTTCATTCGCTAATATAGTCGGTTATTTAACGATTTAATGAATTACATCTTCATAGTTCTTTCTTACCACCAAAATAGTCCATATAATTATAATTATATAAATCAATAAATATATTTTTTTTTATAATATAGCTATATAATAAATATAGCTTTTATATAATAATTCAAAAAAATAAAATAATTAGACCGACAAAGAATCTGTAAATGCACTAAATAAAAGTTTATTTAATGGAGCTATTAAAATTGTTTGACTATTTTTTTAATCATTTATAAATATTCTGATACAAAATAAACATTTGCATACTGCTAAATTATAATATTCATACACGTAATTTGAGCAAAATTTTAATATTTAAATGCTCTAAAATTGTGAGTGGTAAATATCTATGAACTTTTTACAAAGCGGTTTTTTAAAGTGTTTTATAATTGAATATATTTGGAATGAAAATCGTAAACTGCAATTCATATAAATGTATTTTTTATTTTTATTTTGTTTTTATTTCTAAGCTCTTACGATGAATTTTTACAGAGGTGCAAAAAATGTATGGTTCATTTTAATACATCATTTTTTTTTAATTCACTGTTAAAAATAAAAATTGTGTGATTCTAGAGATTTTTTTATCTTCTGTAAAATTTGTACTGTATAGTATTTTTTTTACTGTGAACTGTATGATTTACTTTTCCTCTAACGTTTTATACTCTAGCATACCTACAATATCTTTTCCGTCGAAATTTATATTAATATCAGAATAGTATTTAAATTATATCGTGAAAAATCCGTTGATATAAATCATCGCATTATAGAGATGTATATAATACATTTGTGAAATAGAATTGGCTATAAGATATTTAGATTTTAATTTTCTCTGTATTTGTTTAACTATCTTAATTTTATGCAAGTTATTTCAAACCTCTTAGTATTCTCTCCAGCAATTTGCTCCTCTTTTTTATATCTATTTTGAAATATAAGAAAATTTTATCGTGTGTATTCATTTAATCTGCTGAAATAAAATAGACCATATACAACAGTTTTATTTTTCAAATGATCTTTAAATATCCACCGGAAACAATATATATCTGAGAACATCTCTAAATATACATGAATCAATATTGATACTTGCGACGGACACTACTTAAAGGTAAAATACGTATACATTATATTTAATCATCCCTTTGAAGTACTTAACAACTAGTATCGAGGGAATTGCATGACAAGGGCTATATGAAAAAACATATATTGTAAAATAAGAAAATGAGAATTCGATGGAAAATCTAATTCGATTAAAACCTCTATCAATATGAATACAGGGTAAGAATTACTATTATTGATCCTGTAGGATTTATATAAGATAGATAATAAAGGAGTTTATTTTCGAATGTTTCTCATTTATTTAAATTCAACAGTAATTATTTTGATAACCAGATATAGTTTTGAAAAGAACTAAAAATATTGAATAATATTTTTTTATAATACAGGTACTTTTTTAATCAATTAGTTTATTTGCATAATTTATTTAATTTTTCTTTTCGTATCTGTATATAACTATTTTTTTAATTTAAAAAGCCAAATTTTCAAAATGGACACACATTATGATATATATTTCATTGATATAAATTATCGCATTTAAAGAATGTGAAATTTGTTTTTTCTTATTTTTAATGTATATACATTGAAACATAAAAAGACTATTAAACAATAGTACTAAGCTCGCGCTTAAATTATATACTAGTCAGACCTAATATATGTAACCTTATCATATAATACATTCTGAAATATCATAAATTATATTAATTATTAAAACATAAAAATTTAAGCCAAAAATTATTATTTAAAATTGTTGACTTTTATTTTTTTTATTCAAATATTACTACAAAAAAGCATGAGTTAGTATCGAGTGAAATTTGGCTATATTTCAAAAGAGCTGGTATATTATTATTTGCTTGCCGTATAATGTACAGAATACGAAATGGAATCGGGCTCACGTCCGGTTGAAGCCCATTCCGTTTGAAACATATAGCATTTAGATTCGGCGTCACAAACAAGGACAAGTAATTTATTTTATATTGCCTACTGGTTCGATTTTAAATCGGCTTTCAACCCCCTTTCCTTTAAATTGTATTTTATATTAGGTAGGTACTCAAAATATGGAGTAAGTAAAAAATGCAAAACCATGTAGATCTCATCATCAATTTTTTTTCAGAAGTCGAATCAATAACATAAATTCTCATAGTTTAATTTTATAAACCAGTGCGTAGCAAGCTTTTATTTTTCACGGCACATTTGACGCGATTTCACGTTGTTTTTATATTGGGAAAATATGTCATGGCACACTTACCATCGTCTTGTGGAGCACTGATATAAACTATTGTTGCCTGGAAATTCAGCATTTCATTCCAACAGTTGTTAGACATTTTTAAATCCAAAAATACACATGTGAACTTTCAATGAGTTGACCGATTGGTTGACAATCAATCTTTGAGAAAATAATCCATCAGCATAAGTCTTGACTATGCGGAGAACCATATATTCTATTTCTAGAGTGGTTATTTTCAAGCCGTTAAGATCATAATGCTACAATTTTGGAGTGGACATGGTATAAAAAATAGTTTTAATATATTATATTAATTATGAATTAAAAGTATAAATAATGACTTGAACTTTATTCTCAAACACCTACTAAAATTACAAGTGTATTAAAAATAATACTACACAAAATCCATAGCAAACTATGTTCTATATCAAAATTACCGTTCCCAATATTTCATCCAGTGAAAATAAATTGTTTCGTCCTTGTTCTGCTCAGATTATTTCACTTGATATATTGTCTTCTTTTATTGGGTGCGAAGATTTGTTGGCTTCAGATATATGTATCTAATTAGTTTTCTTTTTATTTGTTTTCAGTGTCACCAATCTTTTCCTGGTGAATTTGTCAGTGGCGGACCTCTTTGTCACCTTGCTATGCATGCCAGTGCAAGTTAATAAAGCCATTACACTTCTTTGGCACTATGGAGAAATCATGTGCAAAACTGTTTATTATATGCAAAGTAAGTACACTTTATTGATTTTTATTGTAACATGCGAAAAAATATTATTTTTACTAAATCTTCTACATATTTGTGTTTATAAAATTATTTATTACATGACTAATTATATCATTAAGTTAACTTAAAAATTACGTGTTTCCACTTCACAGTTGGATTTTTTTCATTATGGTGTTCAATAAATTGAAAGTAACAATGAGATGTGAGAATGAAATGAGAATGAAAGTAATATGTATATCATCGCCAATATTGCAGGAACACACAACTTGATTTGTTGGCTTAAGTCGCTTTGTAAAGTATAGTTTCATTTTTTACAATCTCTCGTATCATTGGAATACTTTTGTGGAATACATACGTTTAGAAAGCATGTAAAAATTATGTGTTAATGCAAAAATATTATGTTATGTATAAGAATGATTCAATGTTTAAAAAGGCTACATTCAATTAATAGATAAGTAAGAAATATCATAGAATTTTTTTTAATAAATTAATAACTTTCAACTAAATTGTCTTTTTTTTTACTTAATTTAAAAAAAGCACATTTTTACTTTTTGAATGGAATAAAAAATATTCTTATTTGAAAATTTTTCCAACATTGAAATATTTTCATTGTTTACTGTTATGAGAACGATCGTCACAGTGATTGTTTTTATACGAGGAAATTATTTGCATAAAAAGCTCGCATACTCCAACATCATACGTCCATCATATGATTGCTCGTTCGGGAATAGTATACGTCTACGACATTTTTTTTTTATAAACCTCTACCTTTTTCGAGGGACCAGAATGATTGTTTTACCATATTGCTACAAAATACTTTATGACGGATATATTTTCATAATTTTACTACGAAATACAAAAAAAATGGCTTTTTCAAAAAGTTCTTAATAATTTTGCTTGAATTTCATATTTCACACAGCATATTTGAAATAAATATGAGTGAAAATTATTATGCATTATTATGGTATCAAAATTTTTTTATTTTTATCGGAAAGTTTATTTTCCCTCATCGGTTTTTAAATCATGGTAATATTATATATTATATATTAAACTTTCTCAATTAAAGATTTTTTATTAATAGTAAAATTTGCTAATGTATAGTCAAGTTATGATTAGATAATTATATGGTGTTTATACATTATTGATAATCTCCTAAAAATAGTTGGAACTAATTGCTTTTTTGTATCGTTACTGTACCATTTATTTTATTTGAAGTACGATATGAATGTTTTGATAGATATAATTTGATTTCGACTACATTTTGTGTACTTATATTATTCAAATATTTGTTAGCTTTACAAATTAAATATAAACACATTTTATTTGTATTTGCCCATATGTTCTGTAGAATCTTTCATATATGTAATTGAATAATCGTATACATATTGCATATGAAGTGTAAATGGTTCAAAACGTCGTTTGTATGCTCTAGAATACGCGTTTAATAATATGGTATCATAATAAATTAAAATATTACTATGCTCCCATGCTTTCACGTTTCGCCCAACTGTCAACATGTCTTTTGTAATATTGTTATAGTGGTGGCAGTGGCAGCGAGCGTCTTTACAATAACAGCGATGTCAGTGGACCGGTATCTTGCTATAACTCAATCCGTGCGAATACCAAAGCTGCCTAACAGGAAGTCGGCTTTACTTGTCATTGTCCTGCTGTGGATTATAGCGCTAACAATTTTCTCTCCTATGCTTTGGGTCGCTGTCCTTAAAGTGGAAAAACTCCCAGTTATAAATCCAGCGGTAGGTTAATCTGTATTGACATATTCAAAATCATACTACAAAGACCCTAGCCAACTTTTATTTGAACAATACCGACAGTTTTACAATTGAGGCGTCAAGTTTCAAAAAACTAGGTTTATTAACCAAGCCTCTTTAGTAGCTTTTGCAACTTGACGACTCAATTATATTCACTTAAATTAACTTTTCATCTGAATATTCTAGGAAACCTGAAGTCGATATAGATTACTGAATAATCGTAGAGTAAAGTGTTTGGATTGAACGTAATTGACATCCAACAATAATGTAAACTTTACCATTGGATTAGTAGTTGGATAAATCTATCACTTTTTTATTATGTTATATTTTTTTAGCTAACCACCAACAAAAGTAATTTTATTTATTTTAATTCGATCAAAATAAATATGAAGATGCTTAAAAAGTTATACAAACAATGTTAAATACTTTTACATGTATTGTAATACTTATTTCTAAAAAGGCGAATATTTTTTTCTATTATGATAAGAATATTTTTCTATTATAATAAGAACTGTCTCCCCGGTATCGTAGTTGGTAGTGTACGCACCTAAAAATTCGAGGAATGCCTATTCGATTTCCCATCTGTTGAATTTTAATAATACGAAAAATGCAGGACTGGATTCTCATAGGGTTGAGTATTTGTCTGACAAACAATTCTCGTGAAAAATAATCTGTCAAGACGTATTCAC
>JAGVSQ010015509.1:0-10119 GCA_022683975.1 Rhyacophila evoluta
TTTCGCACACATTTTTAGGAACCAATCATGTGCGAAAGTCGAGGTCCGCCTGTACACATTTAATACACTGTAATATCATAAGAATAGACTCACTCTCGCACTAGAGGAAATTGTGAATCTAAGTGAATTGTCTTGATAATCAGGAATTTATAGTGACAGAAAGTCTTTTGTCAATTTTTGAGTACGTACAAAAACTGAATGATGTCATTCATGTAACTTTTAGTAAATATATTAAAGTTAATACAATAGGTGATAACTTTTTTGTACTTGATCTTTTAATATCAAGTTTTCTGTGGTGATATGCTGTATCATGTTTTAGATATTTTTTTATACAAATAATATTTAACAAATAAAAACATTTAAGTTTTTCTGGAAAAAATTAGTTTCACATTATCATGATATATATGACTGAGTCATTAAGAAAATATCAGTATGGAACTATGGAACTATGAAACAGTGATTAAGTAAACCTTGTTTTAGTTTCAGAGCGTGTATATAGCCAAAGGCCATTATTGTGTTAAAAAGTAACTAACAACTGTAAAAATAATTATGTACCCCTACTATAAATATTTTTTATTGTAGTAGAAATGGTGACCAAAAATAATTATTTATGGTTCAATAAAAGATGTCATTGATTTAATTAAATCCTTCATGGTTGGATGAATTTAAGTGAATATAATATGCTTTTGATAAACTATTCTGTTACTGAATATTTTCATTGCAGTTGTTACCAGTAATAGCTGCATATAATGATAGTGGTTGCAAGAAAAAAAAATGATAATGGCCTTTCTCTATCAATGCTTATTATATTTCTTTATTCAATATTTGAAAATTGACTTTAAAAATACATAGTATTAAATATGTTAAACTGGAAATGTGGGCACTATGTAAGATGAAATTTGTGAGATTTAATATTAGTGATTAATATTTTTGTCCTTATCATGGCTCCATAATAATAATATATATCTATCATAAATTATATTTATTATATAGAATCTACCACTGCAATATAGTGAATAATATAATATACCCGGAAAGAACTATTCGAGCTTTGATTTAAAAAAGAGCATTAAAAAATGTGAAATATAATTAATAAACATCTATTGCCTTTAGAATTTTGCGGAGAAGCAATATATAAATATGTAAAATAATACTCCAATAGTTTTTATTCAAATAAATTTTTTGTCAAATTAAAAATTAATTGCCCAAATTTGTGTGCAGTTATATTTAAATTACTTCATTTATCAATAAAAAAATAATAAATTCAAGAGACCATGTATCTGATGTGCGTGATCATTTTTCTATATTCACTAAACAGAGAAATTTGAAAATTTGTCTTTTCTCCCTAATTGTGATAGTTAATTCGTTTGCAGTGTAACTATAATTTTAGTACAATAACTTAAGGTACCATGAATTGAGCCTTCATGTATATTTATCCTTAAAATGTAGCTTTAAATATTTAATGAACATTCTAAGTTAAAAAATTAGCCTTCAAAATCAGCAATGATTTCTTTAAATAAATACATACATCTTATAAAGTATCTATTAATTTATAGTTGACTGGTAAATTCGTTATTAGAATATTAAGTTATCTTTATGGCAAATTTATTATATATCTGGTTTTAAGCTCTTCATTTCTTAATTATACACTCACATGTACCAAAATGTGTGAAAAAACTATACATCAATGTTATTACACTACAGCAATAAAATATACAATATTACTTCTTGAATCCATGCATTGTAAACTAATATTATTTAAAATTTGTAAACTTTCTTACTGATCATCGTTTGCAGCCTGCGTTTCGCCTTTTAGCATCTTCAGGCTGTACGTATATAAATTATGTGTGCAGTATTTACTTAAACAATGAGAAAAAATCTCCACCGTCGGTACCCAAAGTGGAAAGTACCACCCCCCAGTGGGCTCTTAGGGGGGTAATATTGGATTCAGAAGCATTTGGGCATTCAGACTGTCTAGGGGTTGGTGGCTGGCTTCTTAAAGAAGAAATTAATAATTACATTACATTATGCGAGCTAAAATAAAACAGAAACCTTGAGTTAGATTATGAAATAATAAATCGTCACACATCAGCTAGAAGTGGGGCGGTGATTTTTTTTTTTTTGAAAAGGGGGCGGTAGACCACAAAAGATTGGAAATCTATGCTCTAGACCCACACCGATATATACAGTAGAAATCATTGAAGATAAAATAATGGCGATAGAAATATTTTTAAGAGTATGTATACCAAATAAAACTCTCCCAACTTTTTGATGTCTTATTAACAAAATTAAATTAGGTTAATAAATAAATGATTTATACAACTTACATATATATATATTATATATAGCCTATAGATTGAAATATTTTCTCTTACAATGAGTAGTGCTATTTGTTTAAAATGGTACCCATACTATTTATCTAAGGGCGATGAGGTAAACAGCAATGATGTGTTCATTGTTAGTCAACAGTAGTAGAGCTGTCTGAAAAGTTAAAATATAGTGGGTCATGAAATGTAACCACCTTAGTAGCGATTACGGGATTGTCATAATATTTTATTATACTCCTTAGGTGCAAAATCTTTTTAGTATAAGGCTGTTTTTATTCCACATTAAAAGAAAATAAATCTTTTAAATTACATGGTATTTTGTCAGGACTAGAATATTATTTCATGCTATCTGATTTTTGATGTTAGGTGTTTTCATGTTGAACGATTTCCACTATATCTAAAAATCTATCACACATTAAAATATGTCAGATCTATCATATTTTTTTTTTAACCATGTCCAATCCAAATATGGAGCTCTCCTTATTTTGTGTATAAAAAAATCTGATGTTTTGAAATAAAATCAATTTTGATCGATATAAATAAATCGAAACAACTGCTCCATTTTTTATTGGGAAACAATCAATCTTCATTTAACTCATACATTTTTTTTAAAAATAATAATATTGTAATTTTTAGTCATTTGAAAGTAACTTTATTGATGATTATGCTGAGAAAATTAATAACTGCGTTTAATAAATTTATTGAAGCCTTTCTAATGGTATTAAGTAGAAAATTAACAGATTTTAATAACTGGTCAATATACAGTAACCTTATGATAAATGATTTGCATAAATTAAACATTTTCATAGTTTTTTAATAAAATTAGCATTTAGGATTTATTATATATTGTAAAATATTCAGTGACTAAGGTTGTGTTGATGGATCGATGTTTGAAGCTATTCTAACAGAATTCAAGAAGTTAAAAGACAAATTGCGTTATTCATACCAGCGTTTCTCAACCTCTTTACGTCTATGGACTGGTGCAAACAGTAGAAATATTTTGTGGACCAGTAAATGCAGGAATAAAAACTATTATTTAAATAGTATCCTCTTTATTAGCTTTTATTTAATCTTATATCATAATAGGTAGATATAACAAAAAAATAACAGATAAAAATATGACGTGAAAAAATTGTAGTTTATTGAAATTATCAGAAACCGATCAGTAAATTATTTTTTTATAAGCAGAACTTCTCGTATATTAAGAAAGCAATATTTTTTTTTTTAAATAGTGGAAAATCTGCTGTTGCATATGTCTAGACTAGTTGATAAGCATAACTTTAGTGTTGTTTTGAAGAGATGAAGTGTTGCATTGACATTCATTGATTTCTCTCTCTCTACTTTATTTTCGCTGTTGAAATAGCTGGAAGTCTTATCACATGGATAAGTAGCGAAAAATCTGGATAATAATTTAATGGCTTCGTAACTTAGGGATGGATGTTCTTCTTTCATATATGATATATATATTTTAAGAATAAACACACAATGTGAACACTAAACTTGCATTGCACTTGTTTTTAATGACTCCATTCCCTTTATTTTTGGCATGGGCATTTTAAAATGGGTGACGACTATTTGCTGACTAGCATAAAAATTTCGAGGACTGACGGTTGGGAAACGCTGATCTGTACAACAAAAATTTTCTAGATAAGTGAAAAAAATCTTCACGGTTATTCAACACAAGTCATGATAGCAAAATTGATTCGAAATTTACTGTAGTAGCTAATAAACATATTGATGAAATATTCTTTTGATTGGGTAAGTGCGTACTTGTGAATTGTGTATGGACGGACATGAGATTGGTTGATTTGAATTCCATAGCTACATAAAATTCACATACATATCATATGGGTTTGGATACAAGACAAAGTTATAATAAATAACCTATTACGATAAGTATTCATATTGTTAGCCTCACGGCTTAGTAAAATATATTTAGAAATTTCAATCGATAAGGAAACTATATAATTATTGTTAACCATCTATACCAGTGGTCGCCAAATTCAATAAGGACGCGAGCTACTTTCGGAAATTGAAATTGTCTGGCTAGCTACTTTTACATATTCCTTCTTTATAATTTTTTATCATACCATACCCAATATTATTATATTACTGCATCGGACTTTTGATAAAACATAAAATGCGTACTTTAATCGTTTATTTATAAACAAATAATCATTGAAAAACATCTTGAAATAAGTGAGTAAAATTAAAAATTATCAGTGAAAAGAATTAGTGGCATTCACTTTCCTCCACATTTTTTTCAATTCTCGGTGAGTACCTTGTCACTCTCATCCGAATGCAGTTTTCAAGATGTACATCTGTGAGTTTGTTTTTGTGTTTATTTTTAACCATCTTTATAGTGGAAAACGTTGATTCGCATAAGTAGAACAAAACAATGCCTTCATTTTGATCGCAATTTGAACTAAAATTCGATACTTTTCTGTTGGGACGAAAGGCCATACAGATTCTACAGTTGAGGCAACACTCTTAAGCGACAAATCACATTGAAAATCGCTGACTATTTTTCTATTTTACTTAGAAATTTATTTTACAACGGAAACCTGTTAAGAATTTCATCGAAATTTAGTTCGAGAAATATTTCGTTTCAAAGTCCAATAATAAAATTTGAGAGCCAAATTTATAAATATGATAAAATATCCTTCGCGAGCAACCGTATAGTGACCTCTGATCTATACAATGCGAATATTCATCTTTACGATAGTTGGTTGTCAAGTAATTGCTCAACCCATTGAACACCTATGTATGTCATACACAATTAAGTATTTTAAAAATGAATTGATTTTCATGTAGTTATGGAACCTCCAGTGTCAGGCTATCTATTCTTAAGCATGCATACTTACCAACTCAGTCACCAATGCAATATAGATTACTATTTTTAATATATTTTTCTTAATTTATAAGAAATAAAATCGATTGAAAAAAATAAAGATAGATATTTAAGACATAGGTTTTGGCTTTCAGTATTTTCTGACTGTAGATATATAATAATAAATGTATGTACACTTAATTAATATTTCTTGTTGTTGTTAATTGTTTTATTTTACTATTTTGAAGTTAATTACACCTTAATGGTATTTTATTTATAACATGGAGTTTTTGTTATTATATTTGCTAATTTTTCATACATTTATTTCACACCTTAAAGATTTCAAAAAATGAAATCTATGTCGCAAATAATAATCAATGAGTTTACAAATAGTTTTGGATCCAAAGTTATTTTCCCTTGATCATCATCAGAAAATAGTAGTGATTGAAGACAGAAGTGAAAGTAGATGTGACAATTTTTTAAGGAGTGTTTGTCTTATATGGATGAAAGTACCTATGACATCATAACAATACAATGGTGTTAACTCAAGTTGTTCACTCAAAATTTTTCTCTTATAATAAAGCACCTTTATTCACTTTTGTCTTCTATTAATGTCCTATATGTTTAAGAAACCAGTTCTACTAACTTAATAAAATAAAAAATACACAAGTATAATAAAATTCAGATATCATATTGCAATTTTCAGTTTTATGAGAAATAATAAATAATTAATCTTAGATTTATAATACTAAGGAAGAAACATAGAAAAGATACTATAGGTATCATGCAATTAATTATTTTTGTTTTCAAATGTTTACCATGATATAAAGTTTTATATGCCAGTTGATAATTTTGTAATAACGTTAACCATGTAAAAAGTGTAATTAATAGATAATGATTTTATTTCACTGTAATGAAAATAAACAATTTTGTTGTTAACCATAACTATGTTATTTTTACATATTCAAACATACTCTTCCTATACCATAATTATAAATATCAATCGGACATCAAATATAAAATCCATGCTTGATTGTAATATCAAATTATGGCACCTAAATAATGATAATAAGATACAACGAGGATGTTGAACAGTTTGTGAAGACATTATAAATGATAACTTTTAAATAAAACTAAATAACAGTCCATAAATTTTATTTTGCACAAAAATTTATTAAATCAACATTATTATTACATTAACATACTCCACACCCGATTAGCACCAGTTTTTAAGGCCTATGAACTTCATGCTAATACAAGAAATAGAAATTTATATTTTTTGTTTCTTTTTACTTTAAGCCCAGTTCATTTTTTTTATTATGGATCTTCTTAGTAAATCTTAATGGGTTAAAAGTTGTTAACATTTATTGATTCAACTTTAGGTCCTGAGATTTCATATTTTACCCATTCGATCCAAATGTTTTGTACCATAATTTCATTCAATTTATTTTGCTACAAAAATTATAAAAATTACACAATAATAATAACCTGCAATAGATAACGTTCTTTGTTAACTTTTATTTGAGAGAGCTGAATTAAATTTAAAAAAAAGACAACACTGTAAAAACACATTAAAGCAAATGTATAGCTAAATTGGTTTATAGCATATATATGTCTACAGCATATTATCATACAAAAAAATCATAAAGAGTATTTATAATATGGCTATTAAGGGATTTCAGTCGTAGAAAATGAAAGAGGATATCGAGGATAAGGAGATAAATAAATGTTATTGTTTGTTACAATATTGAGGTCAGTGCCACCTGTGGCCCCTCCTCTACAGTTGCGTGATCTCGGATTAACCGAAGATGCTGTTTCGACAACTTCAATAGGTATATCCAGAAGACTTTTCATAGGTATAAATTGATTTTCATAGCCTTGAAAATGAAAACAATTATTTAAAAAAACCAACACTTCAGGCATCTTAAAGGTTCACATCTTGGATGACAGCTGTATGCAAAAAGTACTTGCCATTTATCTTGCAATAGCTAATGTTGTATTCTATTCATTGTGGACTGTCTAAGATACCTAACTTTATTCAGTTAAAATGAAATTCACAAACCGATTGTAAAGAAGTTTTATTTTGTGAGGAACTCATAAAGAAAACAGACCGAGTAGCTTCCTGGTATGTCAAAAATCATTGAAGTATTAAAACTGGCTAGGCCACAAAGTGATAATGCTTCTGAAGAGCCACATTTCTGCTTACCTCCTTTCCGAATAGTCCACCTGAATAACCGTTAAAGAATACTGTATTCTGTAGAATTGAGGAATGCTGGGAAATGACGCATAAAAAGGCAAAGTGATTGACAAAAAAAAACTGGAGACGCCAATTATTATATATTTCACATAGGAAAGAAGTAAACTACCTTTGGTACTTGCTATAAAAGAGTTTGACTGTAATCAAATTTTATTATTTTTAAATAATTGCAAAATACATTCGAAATGAACTTTGTTCAGGTAGATTTCTAAATGAGTAGCGTTTCTAAATAAAATAAAATCAAATACTTCATAATTGTGTAAATTTTGAATACTTACAAATACATACTAAAAAATTTCAAACTCTTAAAACTGAATATTGGTATGTATATAAGTTGGTAACATATTAAGTTTTAAAGTTTTGATTCCTTCAAAAGTACACTCTCCATCTGAAAATAATATTCAATTCAATTCATTTAACTTTTTATGTTTACTTTATTATATTTCAATCGAGTTGAACAATTGCAATTAGCAACCAGTGCCCAATTAGTTAGCATGTGCAGTTTGGTGACAGATTTTTTTACAATTATAAGATGAAGGACTGGATTTGTCCAATGAATGAGTAGGGTTTTTGGACCAAATAAAGTTATGTAAATTATTGAAAAACATTGATAGATCATTTAAATGTAGTCAAATATTTAGTGTACATTTATATACAGTGTACTCTCGATTATCTGTGTGCGGGTTATCAGGTTTTCGGATATGTATAATACATACATATTACACATACATTTTCAATTAATCATAACCTGAGATATTTAAAAAAACAAACTTTCTACATTGGAATTATTTTTTTACACATACGATATTTTGCCAATTACGACTCGATATAATAATGTTTCATAACGTTTCAAAGGTATACAAAAAAAGTTCAAAAAATCATTATTATGAAAGATCAATAAGAATTGCATGGCAGAGTTATAGGTTTTTATTTATCAAAAATAATAAGCATGTATTTTATTATCAATTCTTATATTTTCATAGATCAATCGTCCAACCACTTTCACCACAAGTAATTAGTTGAACTTTGTGAAGTATTGCTGTGGATGTAGTTTCATTGTATTTCCAAATAATTCTAAATATTATATTAAAAATAAGGTGGAAATACAATTATAAAACAAAATGTGCAAGAAACCCCAATATCTAAATGCATCTAATGATTAATAATATTAATTTATCATATACAAAAAACACCGAGTGGAAAAAT
This sequence comes from Rhyacophila evoluta, assembly GCA_022683975.1. NCBI lineage: Eukaryota > Metazoa > Arthropoda > Insecta > Trichoptera > Rhyacophilidae > Rhyacophila > Rhyacophila evoluta. Next base: position 8,621 of record JAGVSQ010015509.1, read on the forward strand.
TATTAGTGACAGAAGATGTGTGTTTAAAAATAACTTTAAGGGTCTAATTACACATCCCATATTGAATATATTTGTATAATATAGAAAGTTATACTTACACTGATGCTTGAATGCCTTTATACATAAAAAAAACTTCTTTGAAGGAAAAATGCTCTCACCGACAGTCACACTGAAAAAACTTAAATTATATCAATATATAGATACTACTATATATATAGATACACTAGTCGATAAAAATGAACCTCTAATCAAAATACCCATACTGGTCTACTTGAAAAAATTTACATCATTCAAGTAAAGCAGTAATAATTTTAATAAATAAATGATTTTAAATTATATTTAGAAAACAAAGTGCATGCAAAGATTCCACATAAGATGGTGGTTGCTGCACAGAGCAAAATATTTATTGCTAGCTTAAAACTAGATGTAAGAAAAAATATAAATAAAACCATCGCAAAAGTATTGATTTTGATAAAAAAAACATTTTTAAAAAGTTTACTAGCGGGAAACTATTCCATGTTTGCGTGTTCTAACATTTACTTGCAAGTAACAGGATATTCATTCATTTATTATAATCTACGCATTGTCTGGTGGACACAAAACATTTCGTGTCTTGCTACATTTTTATAAAAAAAACTAAAAATCTTTCTTACTCAACATTTCGTAAATCACTCATTCATTATATCAATTTACAGTTGTGTTAGGATTAGCCTACTCTAGACCAGCGGTTCTCAATATTTTTTGGGCTGTGGCCTCCTGATGAATTGAACATTTTTTGTGCTTTCTTGTTTTCAATTTTTGATTGAGAATTTTCGTTCCCATAATATATTAGCACTTAGTGGTTTTTTTTTGGCACCCATATAATATTGCATAGAAATACTTCACAGAAGTACGGTTTCTGGTTTTTTTTTTAGATCTCGCATAAGTTACTTCTCGAAAATGTGGTTTCTCATTTATTTTTATAGCTCGTGTAATGTATATTATCTGTGCCTCCCCTAGAGTTTGATATGGGTCCCCTGAAGATCTCTGTGGGGGCTGAGAATTGCTGCCCTAGACCTATTTTTTTTGACAAAAATTGCCTTCTTTAATTTATACTTTTACCATTTGTTAATTCAAAAAGAGTTTTATTAATGCCGATATGATTCTATTTTTTTTCAATCATTCAAAATTAGCAATATCATAATTTTAAGTAATAATAATATAAGTTTTGACGGTATTATAATATTGCGATCGCGATAATTTCATTCTGCATAAATAATATGGAGTACATTAAAAAAGTATTTTAGAAACTATGTTAATTTTTACAAATGTTTAGTGCAGTGCTTCCCAAATTGGGGGCCGCAAAAATATTCAGTACAATGTACAAATATATATTTAAGGAATGTATATATTTAAGTCTGTTAAAAAAAAATGTCTTTAAGCAAGTTCCTATAATTTTGTGCTTAATATAAATATGTGTATTATAATTGTAATAATTATTGCCAAATAAATCTTTAACT
>JAGVSQ010015510.1:0-10119 GCA_022683975.1 Rhyacophila evoluta
CTCCGAAAGAGGAGTATATGGATCTCCGCAATGTGAAGACGACTTGACAGATTAAGTTAGAAGTATTTTTTTTTATTCATCAGCTACCAAATGCCAGGCTTTTATGTTTAGAACAGCCACTTTGAACACCCGTATCTCATCAATTAATTTTTGTTAGATGGTGAGCTTTTATTAGGGTGCGAGATATAATACTGTATTTAGGATAGAATATGAACAAAAACAGCAGTGTGTGTTTGTAGAGTAGGCAACTGAGGCGTGCTACACGTCACTAAATAATATTAATAAATCGACTTGCAAAAAAGCTCAAAGGCACGATTTATGATACCGGAGAGTAACCCGTAAATTTATCCGGGGTAATATTTTTCCGTGCTTTGTGTAACTCTCGCGAGACCGGAGAAAAATCGCCGTTCGATTTGCGGGGGACGTGCTGCTGCGTAAACATTACATTATTTTTGCTGGTGTGGAATCATTTTACCTTTCAACTTTCCCAGAATTTCATCCCCTCGATTTTGCGGTAAATCATCCATTTAATTACGAGTATAAATTACAGTTCGCTCGCAATTTCTATTGCGGTTTAAATTATCTTTGTGTAACCACCGATACTCTGTATCAACTCATTAATATTCCTATTCAGTTTAAATACCCTTAGATCACTGAGTCACACACCCCATTGTTGTTTTTGCAGAGATTCTAGTGTCATCTACATCAATCATTTCTTCCCTGTTTCTCACTAAAGCTTCTTCATAATTTTGTGCAAATTCTGTCACTGAGAGTAGAATGAAAAGATTGGTTAGTTATTAATTATTTTCATAGCCTGTATCGTTAATCAGTTTCTCTGCAGAATTCATCTCCGAATCTATAAACCCAATACAATAACATTCAACCAGTATTGGAAATGTATAGTGCACCATTATTCTGTCAATAACAATTGAAATAACTCGAGAGGTCAACTATCCATGTAATATACGAATGGATCAGGTCGGCGCTACGATATATGCAACGGCGATAGAGCGACGGCGGCAGATTGTTAGCAACAGAGATGTAAAATAACTATAAATATGTGAGTGAGCTTCGTCACTTGCTCACGCTTTCATCTCTGTTGCCAACGCTCTGCTACCGTCGCATCTATCGTAGCGCCGGCCTTGTTCATATATATCTCCTTCAAATGCAAATATATCTCATTAGTTAACAAAACGTAATTAAATATTTTAAGACAACGTTGGTATTTGTCTAACGGCACTCATTTAAATGTAGTTTTTAAATAGTCCATTAAATAATAATAATAAAAGTATTTCCCACTCGAGACAAATCATTGCATGTTATTTATAAAAGATAATTACAAGGTATTTGGGGGATTTTAGCCTGAAACTTGTGGGATAGAAACACTGTGCGTTGACCATTTTCCCACGGCTGACTCGTTCAACGAATTATATAATCATTACTTAAATGGTATATGTCTGATCAATATTCCAGTTGTATCGAATACCGAAGCACGACTCGTGAGTCATATTCGCAGCCTGTTCCAAGAAATGTAATTTGTCGAGCCGTAGAATTATCATCCAGACGAGGGATTATTCAGCGTCGTTCTGTGAAGTTTGTATGAGCAAATTATTATTGTTTACTCTTGCAAGGTGATGCCGAGGTAATGACGGTCGAAGGACCTGATCCGCGTACTGATTGACGAGCGATCGTGATTGGAAGTCATTTTGTAAATAAAATTCAAACTATTCTCAAGAACTCGCGATGACGACCCTCTGACGTGTCGTTTAGTTCAACGGTCCTCAAATCTTTTCACCCTGGGGCCCCCGTGATCTAATAAACGCACAAGACTGTGTTTTTTTTAATAACTAACATCACTAGACTTAGCACAAACTGTTATAGATATAATCATAAATTTTATGGACGCGACTACATTTCGATATTCACCATTAGTATACTTCGTAGATTTACTTCTAAACCTAAAAAAGTTTCAGTGAAGGTTCTTCGTATTACAAATATATTTCATGATCCCCATGGTAAAATCTCTACAATTTTCTAGAGAGCCGGGGCTTCTGGTTTGAGGAGCAGCAGTAATACAGCGTTTTTTAATGTAATCATTTTTGACAAATTGCGGTATTTTTCGATTTAAAGGTAATGTTTGATTAGAAAACTGTGAAACAAAAACACTTTCTTTGGAAACGACAACGATATTTTAAAGGAAGTTATAAAACCTACATAATGATGAGAATAATGTAACAAATGTTCTTTCTTTTTCTTATACCACGTTCGCTCCCAAAGTGGAACGTATATACCTACACAGTGTGAAGATATCAACTCCGAAAGTATATGGACGTCGTGAAAGATTATTTTTCACGAGAATTGTTGTCAGACAATAGCTCAACCTAATAGACATCCATTCCTGTATTTTTGGATTTTGAAAATCCGTCGAATGGGGAATCGAACCCGTATTCCCCGGTTTGCTAGACGCGCACTCTACCAACTTACGAGTATAACTCAATTTTGTTATTAGCTTTTTTTGTAGCGTCATAAATATGCAAATATGTTTTGATTTCTATATTAACAATTACTACTTATTTATAAAAATATATTTTTTTTACCATGTCCGCTCCAAAAGAGCATGCTTACACGAAGTAAAGATTTCCACTTTATAAATGGAGTATATGGATCTTTACAATGTCCTGACAGGTTTTTTTTTTCAAATATAGTATACATTATCATTATGAAGAGTGCATTTTATTTTAAAGCATTATTTCTTATAACTCGTTCTAACAATACACTCGTTATAATGCGTAACTTGGTAAGAGGACTGACGATGTAACAAGGCCCTTCCTTTTTTATCCAATTTAAGTCGTTTGAAGAGGGAAATTCTCATTGATTCGATAGGTCTCTCACTTATCCAAATAAGGGGACGAAATTCGTTTATCACCATAGTCTACACCGTAATATATTCTGACAATAGAAAAATATATACCCAGTTTTTTGGTACTTCTGCAATATTATCATATTTATACAACATTTATTAGAAATATTCAATTCTATTAAGTCAATACTCATTTTTGACAATGATAAAATTGATAATTATAAATATGTTTTACTTAATTCATGTAATTTTATTAATCAGGACATATACATTTATAATTATATACTGTGTATTTATATGTTTCAGTCTTTAAACATTACTAATAGCACAGTCAAAATGCTTAATCCGTAATATAAAATACGCACCATCAAAATATCTTTCCTTCGATGTATACTTTATAAGAAAAGATTTGATAAATATAAAAATAGTTATAGTTTTATTTGTATATCGTTTTATAATTTTGAAAATATTTTGACGAAGAAATTCTTACTGTTATATTTAATGTTGTACAATTCCTTACCTTCTTTCATTGAATTTTATCTTGGTACACGAAAGCGATCCTCAAAACTAAATAATAAAAAAAATGGTACGTTTATCATCAGTTTATTGTGCAAAATCTTATTTTTTTTAGCACTTAATGTTCAAGAGGTAGACACACTGTATACATTTCATATTAGGATAAATTTTAGTACTGGTAAATCCATTTTATTATATTTTCATTATTATATTCAAAAATATGATCCCATAATTAGTTAGGGTGTATTTTTTTATTGTATAAATAGCAAAAATAAGGCGTTTGAAGGCATAGGATGCATAGTAATATAAATGCTGACGATTTGAATCAAAATATTATTTTTAATTCGATATAGGGCTTAGGAGTATACAGATGAAGCCAACGATTCGTTATAAGTTGAACATATCGTTCGTTTTGTGCAATTTATAGGCTGTAAATATTTTTTTATAGTATTAAAAACAGTATAAGTCTTTATGTTGATTAAACATATTTATTTATTGTTCAAATCTATCATAAAAATAACGTTTAATTCGTTTTTATGATCGTAAATTTTATCTGAATAATAATAAAATGAAACAATAAAAATTTTAATTTTATAAAATATACATCAGTAGGTATAATGATAAAGTCTGCTATATTGTCTATGGAACATAAACAAAATATCTTAGCAGACAATGGCACTGGTGGCGTTATAATGTTTACCTTCCTGAGCAAAAAGAATATTTAAGGGAAGCCATCCATATGCAAATATAGCAACCCTCTGAAAAAACACACCCGTCTGATGGCACTACAGGGTCACTTTTCTCCCAGAATTCATCAAATAATTTTACAAGGATCCGTTTTTCAAACTGAAAAGCGGAAAGTGTTTACCAGCGTAGAATTTTTTTTAGACTTGGTCGTTTTGTATTCCATGTTATTAATTATTTATTTTTCTTTACAGAATTTTTAATTTGTAACATTAGATATTCCATTCTTGTATTTAACTAGAAATAAAATTATTATATTGAAGATTTCAATTGATATAATAATTTAAAACGAAAGCATAAAAAATATTTGTTAAATCTGATTGTCAACCATCTGTAAAAAAACGAATTATAAATGCACATAAAATATGTACATAATATTTAATGTATCCAAAGCAGATTTATTTTATGATGTATTTTGGCAATAATATGATCGCTAATCAAATGTAATGATGGTGGTTACAAAAGTTGATTGGGAGAGGTTGTCATCTAGCAGTAGATTGATAGGGACACTCTTAAGACACCATTATGAGTAAAATTCTACACGTATACTGGCAACATACCAGCTTATCAGTGCTCAGCAACATTCGTTATTTTGATTTTTATGTTGATACGTCGTTATAAGTACGCACCCGGATGCCACTCATATAATTTACGGACCTTTTATGTTTAATTCTAGTAATGTTTAGTAACTCTGTATATTGCTTTTATGTGAATACACGTGAACGCAATACTCATTCTTAGTACAATTTTTCATGAGCTCTTTCCCCTGAATATACTATAACGCATATGTTGTACTATATAAATATGAAAAGTGTGCTGCGTAACATATATGTGGAGTTGTGTGTATAGGAAGTGAAAAAATATAGAAGGTCTAGTTTAGTTGTTCGCGTGCGTAAATATTAAGTGTAACAGAAAAGCACTATAAATAATCGGGAATCCGTTTGAAGTTGTAATACTTTGCGACGTTGTGTGCTATAAATTTCGACGGTGTTGTTTACATTATACGAAGCGGCACATATTTCGAAAATAACGTGTGGTATATAAACAGTATGGTCGCATTATAAAGCCTCCGGGGAAATAATATACCGTCACAGCTTTTCGGCAAACTTTCGGTATAGTGTTTATTTTACTCCCGAATCCTGACATTGGACGTAAAGCATAATTTTGCACATTGAATAATGTATACGCGTTTCTATCGATTATGCATGATTCATACTATATTTACCTGGTGTAGTTCAATTTAAAAGAGTTACGCGATTTCATTTTAATCGTATTTTTCTCATTATAATACGCTTATTACAAATATGGAAAACGAGATTTGATAAAATAAGATAAAATCCAATGTAACTTTTTCTCTGCAATACCTTTACATAATTTTTTTCCATATTCGCTCTGAAAATGGTGTATATATGGAACTCCGCAATGTGATGATATGTCTTGACAGATTTGTTTTTCACAAGAATTGCTTGTCAGACAATTGCTCAAGCCAATGAGCATCCAGTCATACATTTTCAGATATTTAATCCGACAGATGTAGAAATCGAAACCCATACCCCGGACTACGAGGCGCGAATGTTAACCTCTAACACTACCAAGGGAACCAATATAATGAATACAGTTACGCATAGTAAAATAAGCACGATTTATAATCTCTAAGACAAGTTTTTATAACATTTATTCAGCATAAATATAGTAAAAGATAGACATATAAAAGTTGAGTTCAGATATTAATAGAAAAAAATATGCTAAATTAATTTATAATTAGAAACGTTTTTGCTTTGTATTGGTGATCATAAAAGGACTTCATGATGCCGTTGAAAATATCTCGCGCGCCGTTTATTTCCCATCGCTGACTTATAACATAGGTATGAAAACGCATACAAATATTATTTATGGTGTTCAATGGATGTCTCATATATGAAATTATGAATAGTTACTCAAAATGCTGATATTTTTTTTTTATATCATCTTCGCTCCAAAAGTGGCGCATATGGATATACACAGTGTGAAGATATCCACTCCGAAAGAAGAGTATATAGATCTCCGCAATGTGAAGACGTATTGACAGATTATTTTTCACGAGAATTGTTTGTCAGACAATTGTTCAGCCCAATAGGCATCCTATATTGTATTTTTGGATTCTTAAAATCTGACGGGGAAAAAAAATGGGGAATCGAACTCGCATTTCCCGGATTGCTAGGCGCGCACACTGTCAACTACGCTACCGGGTAGACAAATTATTTTACTGATATAAAAACTATGATTTAATAAAATTAGTTTAGCACACAATGACCTATTTCCTTTTATTGAAGAGATACTTATATAGATAGACAAGACAGACTAATAATCCGCTGGCTAAACTGCGTTGTCGAAGAGTTGTGTTCGACGTGTTAAATTGAATAATAGCCATGCTGAATAGGTACGGATGGAAAGAGCTATACTTGGAAGCCAGTACTCACCCTGGGTTATATCGCTTGCGTTGATGATAACGTCCTTTTACTCTATACACGATATTATACCATTAACGAAATATGACGTTTCACTACTATTTTTAATCTCAAACAATAGTTCAGTTGAAAAATAATTAAATTTAATAATATTACATCGATAAAATTCAATAAAATGAAAAGTTAACATACTTTAATGCCGTAATAAACATTTAAATCCAGCCAATGACAAATTTATTAATATTTCAAATGTGACAGTTCTATTATATTAAATATACAATTCCATCAGACAATTTCGTTATATTTCAAATCAATATTTTCGATTATAATTACTTTTTCGACCTTGCTTCTAATGAAAAACCTACATAATCCTAATATTATTTTGACATTTTCTTTTCACGTAAATTTACTGTTAATCAATCGTTATGTGCTAAAATGTAAGGTGTTAATAAACACATCCGATAGTTTTACACACTATAGAAGTTGTATCATATTTTACAAACATGACATAAAATGAGGGGTATATTTCCAAATTGAATATATTTTTAAACTGTGTTGAAATTTAAAGAAGATCATTTTGGACAAGTATTTTTTGAACGGTAGAACTACATATATATCCATTATCAAAAAATAATTATCATTCAACTTACGAGAATTGAATTTTTTGAGCTTAACACTGCAAAACGCGACGGTGCAAATTAATGATAACCGGTTGACAAATTTGTATGGATACCGTCTAATTCGGAAGTAACCAATACGTTTGTACTACCATTCATCATTATGAAGAGCTCATAGTCGAAAATATTCATACGATTTCACCTGTCGCTAAATAAAAAAATGGAATTTAAAACTATTGGTACACGTGAATTGTGGTATAGGAGCGTTTTGTTTGAAATGTTCATGGCATATACAATTGTTTGTATGTATTTTTTTCTCGTACTACAAGAAGTATTTAATTTATTAAATTATTAAATTGTAAAGTGATTTCTTCCGTTACTGACTATGGACGTCCAATATATGAAGTGATATTTTTAAAGATCCTCTTGTATAGTAGAGTTTTATTATTATTTATTATATGACTACGAGTTAAGAGGGACGAAAACTTAATTATCTTGGATACCATAAATAAAAAAAGTATATTATAAATAAATAAAGCAAAAAGTTTTTATTTATATACTTTTTTCTGAAACTTTTCAAAGCGATTATCACGACTATCACATTTTTGAAAGCAGTCACAAGATGCCATAGATTATGATATACCGTGAATTCTGATATACAAAAATAGTTAAAGATATGGAACTTATAAACGAGAAAATATTGTATTTGAAAAAAAATATTAGAAAGTCTATAAAAATAATCATTAAAATGCAATTATTAAACTTACTTTCATTGGAGTTGTAGGTAGAGTTAAAAGCAAAAGCGTGCAAGAAAATTATTTTTAACCGTAATATTATAGCATCGACGGGGTTAAAAACGGTTAACTTGCCGTGTGACCATGACATTAGGCAACGTTCCGCAATTAAGTCACTGTCGATTAAAAATTCGTCTAAACATTTTTCAGTAAAATAAAATTCGTGATGTTATTGTTGAATTAAGAATGGTACTTTTACTAATATAAATCAATTCTATTCAAATTTTGATTGTTTGCGAAAATTCCGTATTTTGTATTTCTGTTTTTTTTATATACAGTTTTATTTTCACAAAAATATTTACACGCTTTTTTTGGCAATATTAAGAATATTTCTTGAATAATTATGTTTTATTATTATTTCTGAACGCTGGATCAAAATGTATTTAAATAGGAATATATTAGTTTTAATTTTATTTTACCACAATAAAAAATACGTTTATTCTACGATGGGTATAAAACTTTTTTATTTAGGCATATTATCCACCGATCGATATTATTTTATAATAGAGATATAATATGTGATACAGTAAAAGTATTAATTAAATTAAAACTAAGTGTATGCACTAGCTGTGATTTTTAGTTGAGGCTAATTATTAGATGCTCGTGTCTACCTATTTTGGTCTTTGAATTCGAGTTAGGCTTCACGATCGATGCAATCTTACAATTACAAAGGTAAATTAAACCTCTGAGACATGCTTGGATATTTTTCAAAATACAGTTTTTTAGTTGTAGTATTGCGTGGCTTTGCTAAAATATTTTTTTTTTCATCTTTCATTATTTGTTAGGTTTCAAATCATTTTTCTTTATTTGTTAGGTTTAATATGCTCTTGTGTGTTCTTAAACTGATATTATTTGACACTGATTAATTAATGTATGCATCAATGAAGTTTGCACTTTAACTGTAACACAGGAAATAAGATGTAATCATAAAAAATATGTATAATGTAATCTCATAGAGAGTTTTCAATGAAGCAATTTTCATGTTTTAAATGAAAACGGAAAATCTTACGAAGCCTTTTAGTTAAAGAAAGCTCCTGCAAATTTTTCCCGTTGAAAGATTTTTCAATCACGTTGTATAGTACAGGTAAAATATCTATACACTTTACGGCTTATTATATCTTTTGAATATTTTTGATTTTTATTCTTTCGTATACTTTGAAGTAGTCTTAAAAAAAAGTAATTATTACCAATCTGTGAGTAGCCACTCAAATATACTTCAGATTCTCAAAATGTTCTACGGTTTCCGTCGTTTCACCCACAGATTCGTTCAATCGATCAAAAGAAATGCCGTCTTAAACCTTTCTCTAGTTAAGTGGGCTCAATCGGCCTTAAGGACATCGAATAATATGCTCGCACGCAGGAGTGAGGGTAAAAAGATAATGGTCGACCTAAAGCTAAGTTTCGGGAACACATTCGTTCCTGTAGACACAGTGTTATTTACCAATGTGGGGACGAAAAGAATAATCTCTTCTTTTGTTTCGTAACATAAAGTTAAGTAAAGAAGATAAAGACAAATGAGAAAAAAAGAAATGAACCTTTGACAGCGCTTATGTTTCAGACTTTCGGATGAAACTGGTCTTATTATTGTTAAAATAACGAAGCACCATTGATTTATCGGGGTTGGATTAAGCAGGTGACCATACGTTTTAAGAAATAGAGGACAAATGCGAACATATTCACTGTTTTACAATTTTTCAACACTAATTTGGTTATTGATTTAAAAAAAACTATGTTTTCATAAAATTCTGTAGCATCCACGCTGAAAATTACTGTTGTTTATTGTAAGTTGTCTATTAATATGACAAAATATTACTTATACTTAATATAGTTTTGTTGGATTGACAAATATTATTATAAGCACATAAAGCTGGAAATTTACTGTATTTTTATTTATTTGACAAAAAAGTAAACAAATAAAAGTCATAGATAAAAACTAATTTTCAGAGGCAAAATTATTTGAAAATAGGAAACTACAGGAATTTTAATATTCAATATTTAATCGAGTTCTAATTTTTGGCATTATTAGGTTATAATGTAGACACAGTCAAGATCTAAAGTGGAAACTCATCGTTGAAAATATGAAGTGAAAATTATATTCTGAATTATTTAAAACTGGTAAACTTCCATATGTGAGATCACTG
>JAGVSQ010015511.1:0-10119 GCA_022683975.1 Rhyacophila evoluta
TGGCTGTCAAAATATTTAAAATATGAGGCACGGAACGTTTCGAGTCTGGCAGATAGCCGTTGCAGTACACAATCACGTAATATTACGGATCCCGGAGGCTAAGTATTAAATAGAAGTCTTTTTTCCTGGTCCTTAATTTCATAGGCTATCCTTTTTTCAAACTTAAGAGCTAAATTTAGACACTAATTTGGCATTTTCAGCTTAAATTCTTTTTTCACAACGTGTATTCAGTTGTATACATTCTGACTATCGAATAAAAGCTATTTAGAAAAGTTGAGGGCTACATCCTTTTTATTTTCCACAGTCGATATAAATTCCATGCGACAGCTTTAAGAGGAAATACTTATTTGCTTTTTCTGAAGTTATCACAGAACTTCATCGGTTTATTTTAAAACTAAACTTGAAGTAGAAGCAAGGTTGGTCGAGATTTTATTGAGGAATCCATAACACGTAGTCAATCAAGTCAGATGCTATTCTTTTTATTACGTTAATGATTACGGACGACTCGTTTTTTTCTCTATGTTTGAATGGCTTAGTATATTTTCATTTCAAATGACTACGCAGTACATTTATATGACATTATTTCAAGCTTAACATTTTGAGAATATCATATTTTTTAATAACGGTTAAGTGATTATTTTCATTTATAAGTATAACACTATAGATTCCCAATAGGTTGATATATTGGCTTATGACTCGTTGCAATGAAAAATAATTTCTAAGCTGAGATTTGTGTATTCTACATTTGTATATTATATGGTTAAAAAGACTAAAAAATGATTTACAAAAATACTTTTTTTCTCAATTTATATAAATATGTATCTCTCCAGTATTTGAGAAATTAGCGTACGCGCCTTGCACTCGAAGAATTTGATTTCCACATTTATCAAATTTTTGAAATCCAAAAATTTAAAACTGAGTCCTCATTCGGTTCTCAAGTCCTCAAGCAATTGTCTGACAATCAACTGTCGGAAAAATAAACTATGATGTCTTCACATTGCGGATATCCATATAATCCACTCTCGGAGCGGATATCTCCACACTGTGTAGATCCATATACTCGAAATAATTATAAGATGCGTGGAAAATATTAATACGTGCTTGGAAAATATAATGTGATTTAAACATATTAAAATATACATATTTTAATCAATAGCTTCCTCTTAAGTCATTCATTTGTGATATTCGTAGAAATAATATTTTGTAACAGCACATATTAATTCATCGAGATAAAGTACTTTAAATTCAAATTAAAAAAAAAAATACACGTATTCAAAATGAGGATCGCACGTGTAGGCGACACTTTATAGGTATTATGAAAATCAAAATAGGTAGTACGCAGTGTAATTAAATATCGATATTATAAAACATATGACAATTACATATTTCACCATTTAGTTTGTGTGTTTAAATTATTAGATTATAATACAACTAGCTAAAGATGTTGTAGGAACTTGCTTTACATATTATAGGTATTATCTATAGCTAGTTTCAATACATCGATACTCATCGACACTAATCTTTTTAACCCTGTCGAGTAAGAATGCGGTAATTTGTGCAAGTCATCGGGGTCCAAAGTCGGGGGGCGAGGCAAACCCCCGCTGGGTCCGAGAGGGTTGTTAACCCCCGTGGTTCGACGGTCATTAATTTTGATTTGTGGTCAATCAAACATCTTAGGGTAGGTGTGTTGGAATACTTGGAAGGTTAAACACTTCGGGTTTCAGAATCTGTACGTATACATGCATAAATTGCTGTGTTTGAATGGCTCTGACGAAGGCCATTGGTGTTATTGATTTGAGATATTTCAGTCACAATCATTTGTTGAAGTGAATTGAATTGAATCAATTGTGAATTATAGTTTCACAGATTCAAAAGATTATACTCTATCAGCTAATCCACTATTTTAAAATCGTAAATTTATAATAAACACACATCACTCAACTAACCTAACCTAACCTAACCAAGTAATCTAACTTAAGTTCATATGATAACTTACTAAATGAGACCATGATTAATCTCAATACAATAGAAATCATAAAGCCATCTTGTGATTTTTACTAAGTCTCATAATTTTAAATTATAATTTCATAAAAACTAACTTTTCTGCATATATATTTTCAGTATAATTAAGACAAAACGTTAAGAATAAATACTGTCATCTAAAAAAATTGCACATTCAATATATTTAAACCATAAATCAATAGTGTTAAGTGCAGTTTTTTATTAAGCATATATCTTATTAAAACAAACAAAGAATAGTTTTACATATTTTGAAATGGCAAGAATAATATGTATATTTCATTTTATCATAACTTTATTTTTATTATAAAATTTTAAAAATAAAATATTCAGGATTTAATCGCGTATAAAAATAATAGTTCTCTAAATTAACGCACTTAATCAACGGCGCCAGCGGTTACGAAATTTGAATTTTTTAATGTCAAATATTGTATTCGATCGCTACAAATATAATAATTTAATTACAAGCCTGTATAAAAAAATATGTATTATAGACTTCAAAATAGTTGTATCAGTTATTTGTTTAATCGCTCATTTAAGTCGTGTTCAATAAATACATGTTTAATAGCTTTTAGTATTGTAACTAAGAACAATAACCACACTAACAATAGTACGGCTATCAATTATAAATATAATTACGAACGCTATCACCGTAACTGGAATACAACGTTAGCATTTAGCTTGTATAAAAAAAGTAACAATCAACCAATCAAAAAAATGTGTATTGAAAATCCGTGCCCGGTATATTATATGACTGATTGCCAGGTAAAATGACATATCTTTCATACAAATCAATCAATTATCATTGCAGCTCAGAGTTACATGACCTGCACTTAATATATATAACTCAAATTATATACGTACACATATATCTATACATAATATGTATTTTTTATTATGATTACACTTTATAGAGTCGAAATATACACAGTAAGCAAAAACGCATTCGGTTGAAGTGCGATGAAAAAATTGCAAATAGATATTTACTATGTGAACACCTGGCAGTGTCTGTGATGAGACAAGACTAATCGATACAACTATTCTGCTGTCATTAAATGTAGTTCTACCAAGTAAAAGGTAACAAGTTTTTTAATAAAAAATGATAATTATGAATATATTACGCAGGATTCAAGCCTGTCTTTTACAGATGGCTAAAATGTATTTAATTTTTTTCTTTTGGCAGTATTTTTGCTCCGAAAGTAGAGCATATGGATCTACACAGTGTGAAAATGTTCGCTCCAAAAGTGGAGTATATGAATCTCCGCAATATTATTTTCTGTCAGATTATTTTTTTACGAGAATTGTTTGTCAGACAATTTCTCAACCCAATGGACGTCCAGTCTTACATTTTTGGATTTTTTAAAATTCGACAAATGTGGGACTCGAACCTATATTTTCCAGATTGCGATGCAAGCACGCTAATCTCTAGTCTACCAAGGAGAAGTATATTTTATATATATATATAATATGTTCATAATAAATTAACTTCAACTGATAAATACGATAAAAACGTTTTTTAACAGTCTCCTGTAGTGACAGATTGTTTTTTACAAGTGCTGATTGTCAGCTAATTGCTCAACTCATCCATGTCAATATCCCGTACATATTTATTTAATTGTTAATTTTTTATTCAAGTACAAGATTTGAACCTCCAGCCTCTCAAGCTAAGTGATTGATATTTATAATAATCATAAATAAATACATCGTTACAAGAGCCGAACATTATGATCTATATAGCAAAAGCACGCGTGCTTACCGACTCGGCCATCGAAGGGACTATTATAGCCTTAGTAATAATAAATTCATTGGTCCAACGCTGTACCACTCTTTGGGAGGTATAAAATCAAACCACTACAACAATGCGATCCCACACAGTAATATTTCCTATTCATAAACAAGATTTAGGCAATAAATAATGGATTTCTCATAGTCGTGCAGCACTAATCCGGAGATGTGCGGCTTCTGTGCATACGGTCACTGTGAGAAGGATGATCAGAGACTTTGATAATAAAAGTGCTAATGAAATAATGCGACTGTCATGTTTGGATGATTTCTTGTAACCGGTTAACCCTTTCGGTGCCAAGATGAAATGCTTCAATATTACTTTTTTAATTATAAATATTTTTTAAAAATATAAATAATGTTTTTATTGATTATACAATACTATCAAATGATACTGGTCTTAAACTTAATATTGTTAGAAGAAATGTACGAAAGTAGAAATCTCTTTATTATTTTTTATAAATTTTTACTTTGGGACATCAGTTGAAAGTGAAAAATAGAAATAATAAATAATAGAAAATTACTATCTCAAAATAGGGTAACACCTTAAAAATTTAAAAAAAAAAAAATTGTGGCCATAAAAATTCTACCTAGGAATTATCAACATAATATTAATATTTACATAATACGTGAATACCAGTGTTTGCACATGGTGAAGTCGTGTTTTTTGTATTTTTTTACATGGAGATTGATTGTTGGCCAATTGCTCAATCCGTATAGCATCCTATCCTGTCTGTTTGGATTTTTTTAAATTCAGCTTTGTGAGAATTGAATTAGAAAATCTCGGTTCCGAAGCACGCACGCCAATCCGCAGGTTACCGATGATTCATTTCTGAAGTGGTGATCTTCATACAGTTGAGATCCATACTCTCCAATTCTGGAGCAGATACGGTAAAAGAAATGAAAAAAGTCTTCGGTTTGGAAACCAGTGAAGCCATGGACGTGAAAATTGAGTCAATCATTGAGGTTACGTAGTCTAAATGGTATTTTTAAAATTATATCTCTGGAGCCTTCCACGTTCCTCTTCATTTATGATGATATCCGCATTGTACTTCATACGCTGAAATCCCCCAATTTTCTGTTAATCCACATTGTGTTATGAAGAAAATATGACCTAATTGAAAAAATGTCTTAGAATAAATACAATTCGCTTTTTTCTTAAGGATTGATTGAATTTATTTAAGCTGAAGTAAAAAAAAAATGAAGAAACATATATTGTATTATTAATCACTACTCTGTAACATTTTTAAAAATAAAAAAATCATTACAATGATAATCAGAATGCCGCATATTTTATTTCTACGTTAATCTGAAAGTGGAGCATACGGAACACCGCAATATGAAGACATGTCTTGACAGAATATTTGTCACGAGAATTTATTGTCAGACAATAAATTGCTCAAATCAATGGGCACCAAGTCCTGCATTTTCAGATTTTATTAAATCCGAGAAATGTTGGAATTGAACCCGTACTTTCCAGATGCGAGACACACACGCTTACCTCTGCGCTATCGGAAAGACATATTCTTTAATAATTTTAAAACAAGATGCCCCAAATTTTTTTTATACAGCCTTTCATAATTATTAAATAAAATGTAAATTATCTGCCCCATACTAAAAAAGAAACAGTCACAAATATCGAAATTTATAACATTAGATATTTCATAAGAAAGTAAAAAAAATATGTAATACATTATATAAAAGAGATTAATGATAAATGAGAAAATTAGTCAAAAAAGGTTCTCTATTATAAAATGTCACCGTATCGCCTCAATTAATTATGGAACCGAGATTCATTTATCATTTTGAAAATACATAATATAAACTGTTTATTTATGATATTATTTTAACCGTTTGCTTTGTTCAATCAAATTTATATCATATACTATTATATTTATAAAAATATTTCTATATATCTTTTGAAAGTTTATGGTAATTAATAATTCTCTATACAACTTACATAGTAACTTATGAAACGATATAAAGTATTTTATCACGTTATGGTGATGGTTAATTAGACATGATATCCGTCGAAAATTGTTGACGTTTATATGATTTATACATGAATTTGTTTTGCTTTTATTAAAAATACGATTTGTAACTTACGTGGTCTAGTTAGAAAGCGCATGCTTCGGGACTGAAAGTCGTAAATTCAAATCTAGTTGCGTACTGGTTGAACAAAAGCAAAAAATTACAGCCCTCGGTTTTTTCAACATAGCTTTTTTATAATCACAATGTATACAGCCCAATACTACGAGTTTTATCAAATTTTTACAAGGTGCAAATGCAAAATATGCGTTCAGGAATATCGACTACCTAATGTGTCCACCATCCACCCACCCCATCCTTACATCTGGTCTTAATCAGGCGTATCTCGAAGCTCTAGTATCGTGAAGTGATCTACTTTATTCGACGGGAATATTCCGGTAGTAAATATAAATTACCCAAGGCTTAGGTTACCACGCACTTAAGTGTGCTGAAGTTAAAAGAAATATAATTTAATAAGGTATAAGGACTACTGTAATATTAGTTTAATGTGGGTTATGTACTTTTGCCTTTTTTGCTATCGATATATCGAGGCATTTTTGATAAAAGATCGTCAGTTTTTTTTTCAATTTTTTTCAAGTCAATTTTGTGAAATTCGTTTTTGTTTTTATCAAATCACTTCAAAATAGATATCTGCAAGGACTGATAATAGATCGCAAGAGATGCATCAGCCCATATCACAATTTATATTTCATTTTATCGTACGATTTATCTTTAAATTTCGTCAAAAAATCAACGAAGCAAACCATCGTAAGCTTTATATAGTTTTACGGTTACGATGTTTTGCCAAAAACGGCTCGATGTTATATATAATATTGTCGTGACTATCTTTATCATACATAAAAAAAGCTTTTGTCTGTGTGCTTTTAAGTATTCATCTTATAACAATTCAAACTAAAGCCTCACACTTCTTAAAAACAAATCCAAGACGATATTTAAATTGAGAATCATAATTCATAATAATCACTCTGAATTTTTAACAGAACTTCAGCCAGCGGGATGCAAACAATGACCCTTGGGTTAAAAGCGATTGTTAGGTCTGTTATTGTTTCACAATAACCGCCAGACTGTTTTACATTAATGTTAATTAATTTTAACTGATTACCAACCGCTTGTGTTATTTTAATTTTAATTAATTTTATTGTAACATCCGCTGTATTCAAATTCCATACACCTCTCGTCGAGATGTCAGAGGTCAGCAATCGGTAATTTACGATACAGTTCCGAAGAAATATTTTTCTATATTTATTATTTTATTTTTTTGTCGTATTTATTAGAGATATTAATATTATACTGAATCAATAACGTATTAACGATCTATCATTCAATATCATTTACTATAAATATGCCCACATCTTATAAATCATGTAATTATTTGTCTGTTAGAATGCCACAGTAGTTGAAAATTACACTCATTTAATTGTTTTCTTATGTTTGAAATTTTACCTGGCAGTGTAGATGTTATAGTGCGCCCCTCTCAATCCGAGAAATTTGGGTTCGATTCTTACACTTGCGAGATTTAAAAAAATCCAAAAATTCAAAAATGGATGCCTATTGGGTTGAGCAGTTGTCTGATAAATAATTATCATGAAATGGATATCTTCACTCTATCTACTTGCTGCATTTTAAGGGTATAAAAAAATTATACATAAAAAACTTCCATTATTTTGTCTATTAACGAATGATTATTTTAAACACTCATTCCGTTTCAAGTGAGAATTAAATAAAGCACAATATTATTTGAGAAATCTTTGTTGTTTCATGACGGTGATTCACTGACAGTCAATTAATTCTCAGTGATTTGCTCAACCTATTCAATTCTGCGTCATCAAATTTTAAGCAATCCTTATGCAGCTGTGAGATTTGAATCTGCGATCTCCAACGTCGAAGCTCGAGAGTTTGACAATAGAACAGCAAGACAACAAACTAGCATTATTTAGAACAGACTTATTAAAAGGGATAATTTATTTTTAATGTAGTACCGAAATATACATTTTATAACTGGCTAAATCAATTTTTAGTCACTATAAACATCTACAGTGCATTTTTTTTTTCAAGTATACAACATGTAGAAAGAATTTAAAAAATGATGCTGTAGGATTAAATATATTACAATAGTATGTCAAACCAACATGGGAAGCTGTTTCTCTAAAATAAAACACACTGGGACACTTCTAAAGGATGAAATCAACATCCTGAAATGTAATTTTTTCTTACATTACCTCTAAGTTCTTAGTGAAAATAATTAGTCGTTTTATAAAGGATAAGACATGTCAAAAGAATGTTTGGTTCTGATTGAAAAATAGTGTCCAAAGAAGATGAGAAGCTTTTAATGTTTGACAGAGACAGAAGGAAACTTGTCAAGGATGTGATTGCCATCTTGGAGAGTCAATTCTTCTTGCATTATTTGTTAATTCTTGGTGAAAATATAAAGTAGTTTAATGTAGTTTAGATTGTATAGGAAAAGTTTTGATCCTACAGAATCAAAAATGATTACGCTTAACCAAATTAAGAAGCTTTTTTTCCAATAGATACACAGGGACAAATTCTTGGTGGATAGTTATATTTGTAAATTTTATTTAAAAGGTCAAAGGTTCATTTTAAAGTCAGAAAAGGTTTTTGAGGTCTGTTTCATTTCAAGAAATGCTAATAATACAAGCGAGGCTCAGTGGGGCCAGGATGACGAGCAGAATTAAACAATGGTCGAGATTAACGAAGTCAGAATCTCTGGTCCCAAATCAAACGAATGTTAAATTCAATTATTTTAATTACGCCACACGTTTCAATAATTTGTGAGCCGTCCCATTTATCGAAAATCGGTTATATTTTAAAAACTTTATCCGCTTATAGACCGCTAAACGAAAGTAAGCATATCGCTCGTGACAAAGCAATACCTCGTACAGCACATACAAAAAAAACCAGTATACGAAGAGAAATATCTATTGTCAAAATCATTAAATTTTTAATATTATTTTTGACGTACATCTCTCCGGCGGCGTAGCTAGTAGCGTGCGCGCCAAGAAATCCAGGGAATGCGGGTCCGATTACCCATCTGTTGGATTTAAAAAATCAAAAATGCAGAACTGGATGCTTATTGGGTTGAGCAATTGTCTGGCAAACAATTCTCGTGAAAAATAATCTGTCAAGACATCTTCACATTGCGGAGATCCATATACTGCACTTTCAGAGTGGATATCTTCACTCTGTATAAAACCAAATGCTCTACTTCGGGAACTAACATGGTATTCAATATATATATATATATATAAATAGAGCCCGCAATATCAAGATCCAAAGCATGCACACTGACCTTTCACCTATCGAAGAAACATTTAATTAACGAAATTATATTTTATAGAATATATGGGTGACCGCACGAGCTATGCCGAGTGCTGACGACTTTAGATATAATGGATATATAATATAATAATATTTATCAATATTAATTAATAATTAATATTATTATGAAATTTAAATAATCGGAACATTAAATAAATTGCTAATTATTAAAACTTGTGAAAAATCTCTATTAAATTTAGTCTCATATTGTCTAAATAATTGATCTAAAGAGAAATTAGTGATACATATGTACAAATTTCTTTATATTTCGTGTAATTAAAGCTTAATACGCCAAAACCCTGTTGGCAAATATTGACTGACCCACATTGAAGTTCACAAATTTAAAATAGTTCTGAGTGATAAATTAAATTGTATTAAGTTTACAACGTTATTAATTAAAGCTTGACATTAACAAAAATAAGCAACGATAAAATGTCGCTGTATATTAATAATAGATTACAACTAGAATCGATTTTTTGTTAATCATAAAGGTCAGTTTAATATTAATTTTTGGTCTCGTGATTAGGAAAAAACTAGATTGTATCGGAGTTAATCAATAATTGTACTAATCAGTGCGATCTAATGAATCAAGTTCTCAATATGTCACGATCAATATTTTCTCATACCGGTTCAATCCATTAACATTACGCGACAAAAAATATGTCTTCTTGGAATGATGTAAATGTTTTTGTAAATCTTTCCTCCACCTTGCACGCGAGTAATTAATAAGATTTTTCAGAAACGGAGAGCTATGGTTAGATATGAAAGCTATTACAATGGCAGTGAAAGCCTTAAGTCAACGAGATGCTCACTCGCTTATTATATAACTCTGCCGCTCTTGCTAATGTTGGTCTATATGTCCCTGATAACTAACTAATAAATCGGGAACATTAGCTGTTTTTCATTCCTAAATGCAGGACTATCCTGCCAGTA
>JAGVSQ010015512.1:0-10116 GCA_022683975.1 Rhyacophila evoluta
CTCGTAGAGCAATTATTATAATAATAATAATAATTGTTGTACTCCTAACCTGTATTTTATAAAAATACGAAATAATCAGGTAGGCGTGTTTCTGTTGAAACGGTTGTAGAAAAACACAAATAATGAACATACCACACGACTGTAATCAAATAAAAAATCACTCAAGTAATTTATAATTATAATACAATATATTTTTACAGTCTCTAATAATAGAACTGTCTGTTTGTTAAGCAATTAAATGCCCAATTCTGTATAAGTAAATATTAAAAATTAATAATAATTTAAGCTTTATATTATAAATATAATGCTAGTAACATAGGCGCTACAATACTAACAATACACAAATTATAATGGAATATGGTATCATTGAAATTAGAAATATAAATTTATTTACTTCTATTGATTTAATTTACAAAAATAAATAAAAATAATGACTTTGTTATTCATTGCACAATTCAAGTGTAAACATCTCAGTTTCATGTTTAATATTAGAGTTTTAAATTTTAATAAAGAATACTAGGCGATCATAGAATGCAATGTAGGTTTTTGTTGATAGTACTATTGACTTAACCCTGGGTCGCATTATTTTTCATATTATGCCATGAAATTTGATGATTATTTAACAAAACGTGGAATGCAATTGGCTTAGTAAAGAATCAATCTTCATTTACGTGTAATCGGTAAGTAAATGTCAATATTATCGACCGAGATACATCAAACTGAAAAAAATAGCTGACAGCCGGAATAATGTCCAAAAATACTTGAATGCGACTGAAATTACTGTTAAAAACAATATCCATTGAGAGTGCTAAGTATTTGCAGGTAATAAAAAAAAAGAGAAATCAGACACCTATGTGAAGAATGCAATTTGTCTCTTCACACAAGTTTGTATTGGCAAAGATTCCATATTTATAAAAAAATCCAATTCCTTTAGCTAAGTACGTTTTATATATACTTTACTGGATCACTGCTAAATGAAAAACTAATCTAAAATCATGCTGGGATTCAAATAGTTGATAGTGACTCGAAAAATAAGTATAATAATGAAAGGATACTGATTTCAAGTGCTTGTGTTGAGTTTTGAAAAAATGTACAATTTTTATTAATGCGATATTTCAGCTACCCAAATTCAGCAGGTATCTATCATCTTTAGAGAATGTACACAATATAATGCTAGTTCATAATGGGAACGGGACGATAAGTTTTCTGTGCACAACAGGTCTTGAGCAAAACAATTTTTGAGTTTGATGAATTTGTAATAAATTATAAAATACTATAGAACGATTTAATAAAAACTTCCAAGACAAACCATAGTGGAATAACTGTCCATGGTTTCAAAACAAAAATTCTTAACAAAAAGGGATTTTAAAATATATCAACATCGACCATGGCCACAAATAAACTTCCAATAGAGCCCTCTAGAATCTAAACCAGCTGATTTTGCTGAAGACCATTAAAAATGTTTTTATTAATTAACACTGACTTGGTAGGAAGAATGATTACAACTTCTTCATTTTTAAATCGTTATTATTTCCAGATTTCTGCACTTATTTACAATATAATGTAATCAATAGAATTACAAATTCAGTCACACCAAAAAGTCATGAAATAATCTGAAAGAATGTTTATTATGATATTACTAAAAAGTTATTTCAGGTGACCTCTTTATATGTTTTTCTATCCTATACAGGGAGACAATATTTTTTTTTATTAAACTATTACTATTTATGAAGCTTTTATTAAAAATGGTATGTTTTAGCTAAGTAAAATATTTTTATATACATTATAACTCTCTGAATAATAAAACACTTTATCCAGGATATTTTCAGTAGTTCCTGGGTTGACAATTTTTTATCAATATAGTTTTTGCATAAATACATATATTCAAAAGACCGAATCAAATAAAATTTTGCCACCGTATACTATTTTCAAACTTGCATGACTAGTATCGGTCAAGATTCTTCATGAATTACCAGCAATACTAATTGTTTTTCCGTCTAACTAAATTTAAGAACCTTCTAATAGACGACGTGATGTGGTAATTGTTTTCCGCCCACCAAACTTTGACGCAAAGAAGTAGTGTTCTGTTTTAAAAGTCACACCTGTAAGCAAAATTGACTGATGGCCGATTGTTGCCTTTGTAGGCGGGCGCACTGTTCGCTTGACCGGTCGCTTTTTACGAAATAACCATAGAAACGCAAACAGTTTGCCATTATACTATTCTCCCACCATGCTAACGTATAATATAATAAAATAAATGTATAATTTTATATCTTGAATAGTTCTAAGACAATTATCATCTGTTTAAATAAAACCTGAGGTATAATCAACGAAATTTTGTAAAAGTAAAGCCTTAATATCAATCTAACCTAACCAAACCTAATCTATCAACCTAACTTAACTAAACGATGTTTATTGGGTCATTATCTATATTTTTTCTCCTAAATATAAGTAGTTTTAGTAACATAAGTTAATGAGATATTTCAGCAACACAAATTCATCTGATATCATCTTTAAAGTATGTACACAACATAATACTAATTCTTCATGTAAACCAGACATTAATAATGTATAGATTAACCTTAATATATTGTGTGGTTGTTAGCCGATCGGACTAGTTATGGAAACTAGCACTGCATTTAACTAATTCTATGTAATTAGACCAGTAATTTCGTCATTTTTTTGATGATACTATTTGCACTTACTTTTTTAATGATTTTTAATGCTTCAACTCAACTTTAATCTGTAATTTTCAATGCATGCTATACTGCTTTTCTAAGTAACAACACAACATCTATATAAGGAATTATACACAAGATATTTTTACTATATTAGTTTTACTTAACAGGGCAGTATAATTATCACTACATAGCGTTGTACTACACATCCTTCATTATAATACATACTGGGTGTAACAAATAATCTTACTTTTTTCAATACTTTATACAATAATTAAATCACTTAACCTAAGTGGATATAAATAATTGAAAACACTGATACCAAAGCGTTCGACTAACATACCAAACCGTTACCATTTCAACTCATTGATAACTTCCATAAAATAAAGAGCGTTTTGTAGTAATTTATAACAAAATTATTTTTAAATGCTTGCATTCTGTTTGTTATTTTTGTTATTCATTTAATTGTAGTTGATATTGTTTATTTATTAAATTTTAAATGACGAATTATCTGAATACCTGTATTCAGAGAACAATAATAATTGGTGGTAGATGGGCGGGAATGGACCAAGCCGCCCAAATGGTTTTTAATTAAAATCACCTTCCGTTTGGTACAACTAGCTTCGGGCAACGAGGTTATGACTGCTTCTAACTTCTTACCTCTATTGTAATAATAATTACCTTTTTTTCAACCGGTAAATAGAAAGAAAAACAATAATGATTGTGAGACTTGTGTATCTAACAACATTCATAAATTGTACATTCTAAAATAAATTCCTTAGTT
The DNA here is from genome assembly GCA_022683975.1 of Rhyacophila evoluta. Lineage (NCBI taxonomy): Eukaryota > Metazoa > Arthropoda > Insecta > Trichoptera > Rhyacophilidae > Rhyacophila > Rhyacophila evoluta. Next base: position 3,463 of record JAGVSQ010015512.1, read on the forward strand.
ATCTTTTAATAGTCTATTTGAAATATTTTATATTATAATGATTTAATAGCCCACAAATTAAGCATTTTAAATCGTATACAATTACAATTGTTCCGGTCGTTTAATGATTTTTTTTACTTATTCACAGTTTTATGCTGTTCTTATACTTAATAACTTCCGTCAACTATACTTCATATAATTATGATTTTCATATATATTTTTAAAGTTTATTTTTTTAAATAAATTCTATGTGTGTTAATTATAGTTTTTAGAGGGTTGTATTATAAGCAAGGATATATTTAAACAACGAAAATTAAATTAAGCTTGAAATTTTGTAATAGTAACATATCAAAACAAGTGATGTTAACCTTATATATCCTCAAACATTAAGACGGAACAATATCTGAATGTTCGAAGTGAAATAAATATAATTTTGATGTTTCATGTGATTGACTTAATTAAAATAAATTTAAAAGATATGTATAAATTGATATCATATATTTTCAAGCTTTGTCGGAAATGCCGTGAGTTTAGATAAATAATGAAAAATCAGATAAAACTGATATAATAGATGACACATGAAAGCTTACACAAAGCTCACTCAAAAAAGTTTTTGAATCATTTTATATGATGACGGCGTCATGTCGTTTTTCGAAAAAAACATTATCCCATATAACGGATTTAGTAACCAAAAGATTTACTTTTCGGTAATTTTTGGTCGACATGAATTCACTTTCGGTCCACTATATGAATTTAAACGAATAAAAAATGTTTATAATAAATACTTCCTTTTGAATCAAACGAAAGTCAATGCCAAAAATATATTTGTTCGACGAATTGTAATTAGAAAAGTTAAATCGTACATAGTTGTCTCTTTGACATTTTTAGGTGACAAACCTACTCTACCTACTATTTTTTTTTTTCAATTAGAAGCAATTCGCCCTATCCGTTATAGCGTAATTTCATTATAAAAAATACTTTATAGGGTCTCGCGGAATTCTCTATTTATATATAAAATTTTATTATTTACTTGATGGCCAAGTAATATTATTCGATGTTGAAAATAGTATCATAAAAAAATCAGTCAAAATCATTTGAGGAATTTATATGGTGAGTCCATAAATTAAACGTATCTTAACGAAACCTGATCCAAATTGTGACATTCTCCGTACAATAAAACAAAATCAACATATAAATATGTATGTATATAAGTGTAGCTCACACATTTAATCATGATTGATATCCTTCAGGCGAAGCCTATTATTTTTCTGATGTTTATTAAATGCCTATCGCTTTAATACTATTATGAAATGAAATGGAAATGTATTTTTTATTAAATTGTATGTAAACGAATAATGAATTATATAAGATCCCAACACGTTCAACGACCGAATCGATCGTGAGCTTCTTATCGGATACTTACATCACGAATAAGTCACCGATCTAACCCCAAATTGACCGAAATAGTTGAATTGGTTTTACTTCTTGAACGAGCTTTCATAGCCATTAAAATTTCTCCTAAAAAATGATATTTTGTACTATTCAAAATCTCCGATATAAGTTTCATTTAAATACTTTTTAAAGATCTTACTAAAGGGCATAGTACACTACACATTCCAAGTTACCCTTACCCTTACTAAGTGCGGTGTAATAAGCCTTAGGCACTTAAATCACATACAAGAGACCACCCCCAACTCTGCAGTAAGAGCACTTAATATTGTGTAGTGTAATAGGCTTTTAAAGTACATCTATTCACTTTTATATTTTATACATCACTAAAATTTTAGTTTGCTAAGCGATAATGGCTGAGTAAAATATTTAAGGCTCTGTACAATTCAAACATCTTTATTATAACTTATAATTAAAGTTTATAGATATCTCATACTCCACAGTTAAAATTGTGCAGGTAATATATTTTGAGACTAAATATTAATTAAGGTTAATTGTTTTGGAAGTTTTAAAAATATTTCCTACGTCCGGAATTTCACTAAAAGTATGAGTTAGACACATATTAAAATGCCCGACTATAATTTTAATTTACAATAAATTTTATTTTTTGTAAATATATTATTGTATTGTGCCATATATGCAAGTCTTAATCATTTCAGTTATTTATTACGCATACATTTATCCTTGAAATTTTTGAATAAATGCTATCAAAAACAATCAATAGAATTGTTTTTAGGCGAACTATTTTTTCATAAAACTCTTAAAAATACTGGTTATATTAGTGTTAAACCAAACATCTTACTTAAGCCAAGGCATATTTCACCCGAAGCTAAAAACTATAATGATATCAAATATGTTAACTGCGGATAAAAAATGATATCTTTATCCCACAATAGAGTGCGGTAGCTTTTATCTGAAATGTCTCGATTATAAATTATACCCTAGATAAGTATTATTGTTATTATCAAATGCTTTTAATAGACGCCTATAAACTGAATGATTTTTGTAAATCTTTGTTTTTATATTCAAACGTATTTACTTTTAAGTATAAACCCTTCTAACAGACGTGTGTTCTTGCATTTCTATCAATAAAATAAAGATACAGCTAAAAAGAATTTTTCGTGAGGACTTTCAAATTATAAGATTTAATATATATAAATATTTATGTACACAGCTTCATCCTTTTTTTTATTATGAAAGAGAATATAAGCGAATAATTATTACAAAAAACAAATACGATTTATAACAATCTATAGGTATCAAGATTCGTGTGTTCTTAAAGTTATTTGAGCAAAATTAAGATCAATTTGAAAAAACAGTTTTAGCCTTTTTATACATTTATATAAATACAGAAACGTGTGATTCCTTTATCAAAAATTAAGAGATAAAAATGCAAACAATTACAAAAATCGTATGATTTATCAAAGAGGTAATAAAATGAAAGTTTTGCTTTACTTAGGTAACGTAATGCAAAACTTTCATTTTTTTCTATAGAAAGCTTTTTCTTCTGGTAAAAATAATGTCAATTTATTTAAAGCAGTCGTAATACATAGTATGTTTTAGTGTTGATTTATTTATGTGAAACATACAATTTACAGCAAACATACAACGTATTAAATGCTAAATATGTATGCCTAATTATGCTTAAAACTAAGACCAGATCATAAACATCCAGGTACACATTTTAAATATTTGATATCATTATTAATTTGAAATTGATTCCCATCAAATTTGTGGTCCGATTGAAAGTCTTTCATCGTATATTTTTTTATATTGTTTGATTTAAAATATTGTCTATGTTATACGAAAATAATGCTTCTGGCGTTGTTAAAAGGTGACTGATATCCAAATAGATCGTGCTTTAGATTTTTTATATACATAGTTTTTTTCTAGTATGGCTTGTGTATAACATATTTTTATATCAATTATATAATACACTTAAATTATATCATAAAAATGGCCCAGAAAATTGAAACAATTTACTACCAACATTACATTTTGTGTATGTTTCATTTTATTTTATTAAGCCTGCTGAAACCTTATGAATGGTTTATTTCGGCTAAACATGCTATAAATTTTATTTAGACCGAGTAATTTACATGGTTTATATTTATTTCAATATATTTTTGGATAGCTGTAACAAATGACTATATTAAGTCGTAACTCAAATTAAATAAAATTTGGTTTTATCTATTTCAGTTTTCAATCAAGTTTCAAAAATATAATTTTAAGCCTTACATTATCACACAGAAAGCTTGCCGAATAATATTTGTTAAAATCACATAAATCAATTTAATTAAAAAATATGTGAACTTTTGATAATAGATACATATATTTTATCGACATATGTACGACTTTATTAAGCTCGACATAAAAAAAACTATATTTATTATTATGAAATATGAATTGTTTTAATAAAGAAATATCATATTATTCATCAACTAGTATTAAATTACATTCATAATAAGGTTAATTAATAATGGAGGTGGATTTACAATAATAAAATCTCGGCTGTCAATTTATAACTGTTAAATTCAAAATTTAAAACCGGCAGACTTCCATATGTAAGATCACTGTTAGCGACCCGGGTTTCGCCTCTCAGCATCTTCAGTCTACATTATATGTGGGCAGTGAGCGAACATATACCATACTAGCTAAAAGGCAAAACCCGGGTCGCTAACAGTGATCTCACATATGGAAGTTTACCAGTTTGAAATAATTTAGAATTTAAAATCAATTCCCACCAAGCACCATCAGTCGACTGTTATAACTGTTAAATAAAAATGGTAAATTCACTTTCAAATACTTTAATTCTTATAATCTTCTAAGAAATCTTTAAGAGTGACGTATCTGACTTACTCTGTCTAAATGTGCTCTGTTTTTGAATAAATATGACAATTTACCATTTTTGCCACTTTATTACTTTGCATTGGAATAATCTTCTGATAACTTTTTGTTATTATTATCTCATTATCTTCTCATATAGAAGATTATAATATTTTAAATCACTACATTAACTGTTTTAACGCGTGAATGCAATTTTCATTCCCACAATGGCAGAACGGCAACCTGTAATTTCGCATTCCCCTTTTAATAACTCAACTTCCCGGCGCGTCTTTTAAGTTTCATTTCAACTTGTACAACAAAAAAGTTTTTCTTTTTCTTGCAGTTGTTTTTCTTCCGGCGTATCTTTACGCCCTCTTTCTTTCGCGTTACGGCCGACGTGACGAAAATTACCGACACTTCGTCGCCAAATAATTGCGATTGTGACAGATTGGACTCGTTTTATTTAGAACGTGATTTCGCATTCCACATAACAAATTAACAACTACAATAAACTAAGAAATTAAAAATTATTCTATTGCTTTAATAAACATTTGGATCAATCATAAATAGACCATGAATAATAGAATATTAACAGATAGAAAACTAATAATATGAAGATACCGACAAAATTTTAATACAAAAAAAAACAAGAGAAAAATAAACAATCTCAGTCATCAAAATTGTGGCTTTGAATTGTCTTAAGTTTTATAGGGCAACAAAATAATAGTAATGCATTAGTAGTCAAACATATTGTTTATCAAAATTTAATATTAATATCGGTTAAAAATAATCTTAATTGAAAAAAAAATATTCTTTAATATAAAATATGTTCAGTGGACCTAAGGACCTTATAAACGCTATCCACAAAAAGGTGGATACGAAAATATGGGTCTAAAACATATGCATTTAGACAAGATTTAAATATATAATAACTACATCAATTTTAGCCAATCAAAGAATTCAAACTTGATTCTACTAAAAAATCCATTTGAATCAAAATTTATGTGAGTGAAATTATTCTTCAATTATTTTATTTATAATCAATATTTTATAAAAAGATGTATTTACACATTTTCTATAGATTTTATATTATTTTTTATTTAAAAGTTACAAAAAAGACAACGAAAATAAAGTCCTGATATTTTTTCACTATGGTTGTCGGATTCTGTTACCCTGCTTATAACGTACAAGGTTAGAATTCTATGTGGTGCGTCGTTCGTGCTTCCGTTGTCTGTTTTGTGTTTCAGTGTTGGGGTTAGGAGGGAAGTGAGGGTATTCTCCTAATGTCATACATCCATTTGTATTATGCACAAAGGATGCGTAATGTGAGAAATGGTATATTATCTTGGCCATTTTTTGAATGCGTTCGAGCAGGAGACTCAAGTGCATATTCGGCAAACCATGGCCGGGTAAAGTCCTGATATTGGATCAGTAATCAGTTCTTTATATCTCTCCAACACAAAAGGGTATTTTCACACTATGAGTTATTCTATAAGGAATGTGTGGTTTTAAAAGAAATATTTGATGCTGAATGATTTGTATTGCTTACGGTGTTAAAAAATATATACTTTATATTATTGAATACGTATTTTCAAAGATCCAAAAATGTAACCAAGATATTTTAATATATTATTTGTTTATCATTCTTACGGGGACGAATTTTTCGCAAAGTAAAACAAGCAGTTTTGAAGCAGGCATCAATCATACAAGAATTGACGGCAGCATTTTAAAATGCATTAATCTCCTTCTCTCATTTCGTTTCCTTCAGCGTGCATACCGCTTTACTTGGGTACCTATTCATTGTTTTTTCATTAGCCGACGAGGTGCCAGTCCATGTCTTATATTTAACCCTTTATTGCATTTCGTATTATTACTGTAAACAACCCTTATTGAAGTATCTTTTAATGAAACCTTCACCCAAACCTTACAGTATTAAAAAGTATTATAGTATATTACTGTATAACAATATGTTCAATGCCAAAAATAAAACTACATAAATTATTTTGTAACAAAGATTTGTTATATTTTTAATACATTATGTGATAAACTTTCAACTAATAATATTAAGTTACTGTAGTATTGAAACTATTTCTCAAAACAATCAATTCTTCGAATACTAAATGATCTAACAAATATACAACTTTGTTATTGTTTGTATTTTTACATACCCATGACACACATAGTGTTCAATAAATTCTTTTAAATCTGTGTTTCAACGTTCGTAGTGTCAGTATAAAAAGCAGATCAATGTTTTTACCCAGCCAATTCCACTCCAAATCATTTTTAATATTGAAATCTGAATAATTTTAATAAATTATGATTTAAAACTTCCTATATTTTTTGTTTGTCTATTTTCTATTAATATCTTTAATTGACATAATAAAAAAGACTTTTAAATTC
>JAGVSQ010015513.1:0-10116 GCA_022683975.1 Rhyacophila evoluta
TTCCCCGGATTGCTAGGCGCGCACGCTACCAACTACGCTAACCGGGGAGACAAATTTAAAGTTATTAAAGGAGCAATATTACAATCATTAAGGATATCCAAGACGTGTGCATTTTTTCTATTGTTAATTTTTTTTAAAAGCATCGATACATAGTAAATGAAAATGTATTGTTGTGATATTATAAATTCGCTAATTACAAATTTGGTTGAATTATTTATACATGCATATTTAGATCGAAAATGTAAACCTAAATATGTAATGGATCGGGATTTATTCATCTACTGTAGTCAATTTTTTTTTACTATGGCTACTTCAAGATGTATAGAATATGTTCCTGACAATTAATTATCAACCAATTATTTTTTTCACCAAGAAAAAACGTCCTGTATTTAAATACATTTTGCATTTTTTGTTTTGTGGTATTCTTGTTTTTCTTCTTCAAATAAATGCAACTTCGGGATTTGAAGCAAAAGTTTTCAGTACGGAGTGAATTAGAAACAAGTTGGCTAAGCAATATATCGACAATTGATAAACTAAACACAAGGCTATGCACGTTCGTAACAATGAATATTAATAAACTAAAGCAGGAGAATGACTAAAACCGTAAAAAATCATCTAGTAGTCGATAGAGCATGAATTCCAAGAATTGTACAAAAATAAACGGTCGTTCATGACAGAAGAAGAAACAGCTAAAAAAAATCTTCATGCGGCAGTTAATAATTGAATTGCGGGTTAAAATAAATGTTAAAAAAAATAATGAAGCTTTTTCTTGAAGAAAAGTATTTTTTTTCTATTTTATTAGATATTGGTTTTTGAAAACAGACATCCATGATGTTTTGTGAATAGGTCCTGAGTGGACGTTCAGTTTAAAGAGGAACTTTATTATGATTTCGATTGTAGCCATCAAGTTCCAGACATGTTTCTTTCTTCGTTCATAAATCAAAATAACAAACACCACTCTTCTACTTTTCTTACAATATAATATATTATTATTTTTATTACGATACTAGAGCGTATCTTACATTTCTTTTCGTTCGGCAAAATATAAGATGTTAGAACATGTTATATGATCGTTTTTATATCTTCAACGTTTTTGTACTCTCGAGAGATTGACGGGATATGAAAATATTTAGGTCGAGAGAAAAAGGCGAATAATGAAGTATTACCAAACGAGATTTAAAGTTTTTAATATTTTCTAAATTCAATATAATTGATTAAAATTTTTAATTTACCTAAGGTGTGCTTTGTAAATGTTAAATTAAAGAGGAATATGTATTAATTCCACCCCAATAGTGTAGAGGTCAGCGTGCTTTCCTCGTATCCTAGGAATGCGAGCTAGATTCCCACATGTGCTAAATTTAAAAAAAATCTGATTGCTCGTTGAGTTGGAAAATTGTCTAGCAAAAAATTCTCGTGAAGCATAATCTATTGATGCATTATTATGTATTAAAATAATCATTTTATTTTCTTTTATATTAAAAATATTACAAATTATTTGTTGAACGCAATAAGAACACGAATATAACAAAAAATATTAATATAATATTTAAAAAAGAACATATATATAAATAGGTAGATTGAACCAATAATGTATAAGTAACAGCAAATAATAAAAATAAGATAGGAAAGAGTCTACCAAGAGAGTTAAACAGATCCTATTCTAAAAATATTTACGATGGTATCCATGTAAGCTCACTCTCACGCAGATGGAAAATATCAATAACAGAATAAATTTCGTTAAACATCACCATTGATCTCCGCATTGGTATGAATACTGACAGATAAAATCTGCAATTAGAAATAAAAATCTTTTATGTAATGTAATAACCATTTAAAATGTGTGGAAATACTTTTTTTATTTTTATTTGGCTTAATAAATACCGATCTATGTATTATTATTTATAAATACCATATATGTAATTGAAAAACCTTTGCATACACCTTAATTATATTCAAAATAATTGTTATTGCAACAACTTGTGAAAGGGTAGTTTTAGTACGTATGCAAACAAAATAAAATTAACAAAAAAAGTTATGGGAAGAAAAGCTTAAAAGTTAAAGAAAACTTTTCGTTTGTTGTAAAGAACAGTTACGTTACGACCTACACGTGAATCTTACAAGAGATAACGTAGATTTATATACATTTCGCTAACGAGCTTTAACGGTTTCATTAAAATTCCACATGTAACATTATACGTAGTTTCTACCAAAAATAATGCAAAAATGTAAGAAAAAATATACAGGCTAATAAATCAGTCTCCCCGGTAGCGTAGAGGTAAGCGTGTCTGCGTCATAATCTGGAGAATGCGGGTTTGATTCCTAGATCTGTCGGTTTTAAAAAAATCTAAAAATGCAGGACTGGATGACCATTGAGTTGGGTAATTGAGTCGTCTAGTTCCATAAATGCACTTTGGTAAAATGTTGGAAAACTGTTTTATTTTTTGTTTGTTATTTTTAAATTAAAATAAAATTTTAGGAAGTTATTTATTTTGTGGGATCTTTTGTTAGATTACAGATGCTTGGAATAAGATTAAAAAATTGTTTTATTTATATTTTAAGAGTAGTTATAATAATAATGAATTCGTAATTTTCAAACCTACTTTTTATATGGTTATATTGCCGCTAGGTACTTATCGACCTTAGATTATGATGTTAGACAGAGCCTAGAATAAAACCTCGTATTTAATTAAAATTTGACAAAAAGTGCACTTATAGTAGATAAGAACTATACGAATCAATTATCTAACAACCAATTTTTCCAAAAAATAACCGACCAAGACATCTTTACATTACGGAGATCCATACACTCCATTTTCGAAGTGAATATTTTTACATTGTGTAGAGCCATATGCTCCACATTCGGAGCAAACATTTGAGAGAAATATTTCCAAGGACAACTTATTCCAGTATGTTAAAATGTAAAAGAGATGATTTGAACAAGTTTTTGTTGTAGAGAACAACCATTTAGCACGAAAACCGATAGAAAAAAATCAATTTTTAAAATACAAATGCACCTGTTTATTCATTTAGTGATGGCAGGTGATTTATTATGATAATATAAATCGCAAAAATATGTTATGTATAAAATTATAAGAGTGTTTGAAGACATTGTTTGAATAAAATTAAGGAGTTTATTTCACAGTGCCAGTGAAAGTAAGAAAAAGGTATCAATTTAATTATTGTTTATAAGTAGCCAACAGAAGAAAAAAAAGCTTTGCTCGGGATAAATAGAAACAGAATAAAAAAAACAGCCCGTATTTTTAAAGTTTGTATAGTCTTAACACAGCCTTGGAAAGGTAAATAAAAAAACACCTCACCTTTTTCTGCCTCGTTAGTCATAAATACGAGGCGAAATTTCGGGATTTTAAATAAAAAACGGGATTTTTTTATTTTATTTGATCTGTCAAAAGTAAATTGCTTAATACGCGTTTTTACGAAGCGATTAGAACGTCCCTTAAATGAAAAGATTTTATCCATTTTTTGCAACGTATATAATATTTTTGCCAGTGGTTGAAAACACATTCATCACATGATTCTTCTTATACCATGTTCGCTCCCAACATACACGATATGGATCTAAGCAGTGTGAGGATATCCACACCGAAAGAGGAGTATATAGATCTTCGGAATGTGAAGACGTCTTGACAGATTTTTTACGAGAATCGTTTGTCAGACAATTGCTCAACCCAATGGGAATCCAGTCCTGCATTTTCGGATTTTTAAAATCCGAAAGATGTGAAATTGAATCCGCATTCCCCGGATTGCTAGACACGCACGCTAACCAACTACGCTACCGGAGAGACTTATAACATGATTGGTATTCTTAAAATTCTTCGTGTTAAAGAACGTAATAGATGGTTTTCTATCACACTTGAAGTCATAACTTGATGCATACTACAACACTTCAGTTGGACTCCAACATATCCTACGTCTTCTCCTAGCTACGATTGGATATCTCAAAAAAGAAAGAAGAAGAAAAAGAAAGAAGCTCAAAAAACCGTATGTTGAGTTTTGAGAAGAAATGCTTGCGTCGGATGCTGGTGAAATGGTCTGACTTCGTTAGAAACTTTGAGATAAGTAAGCTGACGAAACAACCACCTATCATACTACAAGTCATGCAGAGGCACTGGAACTGGCTCGGGCATGTGCTACGGATGCCTCCGGAAGGATTAAATTCTGCTTGTCTCTTTTTCTGACCGCTGGGATTCCAGTGAACTGGAAGACGGTTGGATACTATCCACAGATATACTCAGCGGAATTAAAGGATGCTGGTGACTTCGAAGGACGCGAGGTGGCTGGCAGATGACAATTAATTCTAAAAGCGTCATGTCAAAGAAAATATGAGCTTATACTCGTACATAGAGTAACACGTATAGATATCCTGGGAAAAACACAAATGGTTGATTTTTCATGTGGTGACGGATTTCAATACATACAGAGACCAGCTATGATCAAGGCAGATTTTTGTGTGGTATAGACTGGTAATTTGGCGTAGCAATTTATTTGTTTTCGTAAAGAATGATGAATAATATTGATATAAAAAGCCCAGAATATTATATTTAAATTAACAAATAACGTGAATGATTAAATAACAACAAATACGCAATGTTGTCAGTTACTGTATGATGAGATGAAACAGAAATATACCTTGGCATATTATTATCCTGACAAACACTTTATATGAGATTAACCTATTTCCTACGCATAATATATTGTTGGTATTGTAACTATTATTTAGAAGCGGTGTATAAAAACCCTGATGTAAAATTTCCAAGACAAATGTCTTCCGGAAAATACAATATGCTGACATTGCTCATTGAAAATAAATAAGAAAATAGATATTACTGTTATTCTTCTATTTGGAACTGGTATCATATTTAAGACTTACAACTTAACTTTACAAGATAAGAACGAAATATCGTATGTAAGATGCATGCATTATGTAAGTATTAAAATTTATGATTGTAAATTATGATATCTAATAGAGGTCCAAAGCTTTTGTATACCAAGCTTTCAAAAACGAATGATTATATCAGATCCAGGAGGTACTATGATTGTGCCTTTGTTTCAAATAAGGATTAAAAAGAATGAAATATGCAACTACTTATTAATACAGGATGTTATTACGATAATATGATAATATGATATGACAGAAACACCTGTCTTGGTCACGTATTGAAGATGCGTCAAGATAGTCTTGACCTGCCTAGTTTATCAACAGAATTTGTCATCATAGAAGGCAGTCAAATATAATACTATCTTTAATACATATTATATTTGGCGAAACAAAATAAAATACATAGATTCTTTGAGAGTCGACCTTAAGCCTAACTTATACAATATTAGCAAAAGCGGTATTCGAACGGCAATATCTGGAGCAACCTTCAATTCCACGCGAAATGTCTAGGACTCCAAGCGAGACTAGGTAAAAACCAAATGCCGCTTGTTAAATGCATGCATTCTGTCTGTGCTGCTCTATGAATGCAGAATTGGCATTTAACAAAGGCCTAAAGCAGCCGTATTCTAAGCTTATCACTTATCACTGACACAGTAAAGCTGCGACACTAGACCTGGCTCGGACACATATTTCGGATGCCTGAAAAGAGTCTAAACCTGACCTGCCTACTTTTTAAGCCAACCGGCTGTCATCTGTCGAATGTATTCGGTAGAGTTACGGGACACAGGTATGACCTGGGAGGATGCAATAATACCAGGGGCAACAGCGTTTCTTGGAGGCGGTACATGGTGTCCACATGCTCCACTTAGGAAGCGGATATGAAAGAAATTCTACTTACGGGGATAAAATATATAAGTGCTTATAATGAAGATTGTTTAAGTATTATAAAACTAGCCATGAATATTTCTGGTTTAATATATTGATATAAAACTAGCGAGTGTATCTTTGTTTAGATATTTACTGGTCGACTCCAGTGTTTTCTTTGACAAATGGGCCAGCGCCAGATACTATTTCCGAGTACGTATAAAAGTCTGATTGTTGCACGAATGCCTAATGACGTTGCGAACGCTTTCGAACCACCCTGTACCTACAAAATGCGCTACACGTACGTTCAACCTATTTCAAAGTCGAGATTGTATAAAGCGAGCGATTAAAAATATTACACAGTAGCCGAGAGGTTATCCTGCGCATTTATGAATAGAAGATTATAAGTTTGAATTTCACATCTGATTTTTAAAAATATGTGTGCGTAATATATGTTGCAAACATCAAAAATTGTCAATGAAAAGCATTTGTAATATAGCATGGTAAAAAAAAGAATACATTCGCCATATAAATTTTTTATTAGAAAACATATAAGCCGAAAATCTATCTTGCCCAATCAGTTAAGCAGATACTAATTTAGATTTTTTTTTAAATAAAATCGCTGTAAACTTACTCTCACTCGGGTGGAAAATATCAATAACTGAAGCAATTTCGTTGAACATCACCATTCCTCTCCGTATTGGCATGACTACTGGCTAATATACCATTCTGCATTTAGGAATAAAAATAAGCTAACGTTCTCGATTTCTCGGGTAGTTAGTTATCAGGAATGACCAGGCCAATAATACCCAGAGTAGTAGAATCATCAATTACATCACGGATAAGTCAAAAATAATTCGTCACCAAATTCAAACTCGCTTTTTTAAGCTACAATAAGAGAGGATGCCTAAAATTAAGCCAGTTGGTGTGTATGTACAAAAACAAATCTCTAACCCAAAATAGTCAAGACAAATAATTGATAAGATTGATAAGTGTATGCACTTTATTTATTTTCGATAAGATCTGTTTCGAATCATAAATCTTTTTACATCATTTCTCAAAAGGATTAATTGGCAACCAATTACATAACTTAATAATTATTCACATCCTTAATCTATTTTAAATTTTTATGAGCGCTTAGGAGATATAAATTAGCAATACATGTATGTTTTTAAGTTGTGTTAAATTAAATTCAAGTGACTATCAGGTGCATAGTTTTATCGAAATTCATTAATTTTGCGTTCTATTAAAACATTATACGTAATTAAATTTACTTATGTTGAAGTATGTTTCTTAATAATGTATGCTATTTTTTATCATTGATAAATTCAGCTTTTTCATACGGAAGAATGTGCTTTTTGAATTAATTGAATGATTGCATGACAACCAATTCTCTAAAAACAGAATCTGGTAAAATAGGATTGCAGGAGTGGAGTGGATTGGTGGAGAAGCATCATATTTATAATGAATATATCAAGTATGGGGGTGTATTAGATTACATTATATATAGTCAAACTATTGCGAGTCGATGTTTATTAGTAGCAATGTGGAGACAATATTGACTAATGGTGTGTACAGTGCAATGTTGGTGCACATCCGTTTCGTGATGCTGCTACTGTATCGTCAGAGAAAACCTACTCAGGGGTGTAATCTATGAGAGCTAATCTTAAAAGTAAATTGAAATTTATTTGATGGGAAACGTTTTTATCTTTATCAGGGTGTTTATACGTAAGAATATTTTAGTTAATGAAACATTTACACTTACTAATTGGCAAGAGATAAAATTTAATTTTATCATAAAGATAAATGACTAAAAGTCAAATGCCAAAAAAAAGACAATGCTAATTGCCAACATCATCTACCGATCATTGCAAATAACTGTATCGTAAATTTTAAATTTGACTAACAATATAAATAGACTCATTAAGGAGGTACCAAAAACAAAAACACTATATTTTATAAAAAAAACTATTCCAAAAAAATACATAATGAAATTAAGGTTGATATTACCACTTATCCCTTGTAATCTAGATTTTGGGAGTTTGAATCTCACAGTTGAAAAAAAACGAAGATGTAGGAGTGAAGTCCCAATCAACTGAACGATTACTAAGCAAAATATTTTTGCTAAAAATCTATCAAGATACATCTTCAAATTGTGCAGATCCATATGCTCCACTTGAACAGCGGGTATCTTCACATTGTCCAAATCTATATACTTTTGATCTTGGAAAAAAATATTAAACATTAAAAAATGAGACTTACATTTAAACAGTGAAAAACTTTAACATGATTGTAAAAAAACTAAACTAATGTCTTAAATAGATGTGGTAAAATATATTTATTGTATTGGAAATAACACAATATTATTTGTCCAAATTAGCAATTTTTATATTAATTAGAAACACGTGATTTAGCAAATACACGCTTTTATTAATATAAATCAAAATAATCGATTAATCAAACAAAAAAGAGAAAAAAAAGAAACCCAATTTACCGAAATGGTTCGCAACCTTGCTATCTTCAAAATAACAATGTGTTTCGTGGAACGTGCAACATGTCCGAGCGTTGGAAAAATTGAAACTCAAATATATTTTCACTGTTGTGGAAAAATGTTCGGACCAAACGATCGTGAGTCGTATTGTTCTATTTTTTTGAAGAAATTATTTTCCAGTAGTAATAGCGAGAACAAACAGATGTCGCGTACGTGAGACAATAATTTATTTTTCTATAGAGATATTTGAGATGTTTTTCAGACAATACGTAGCTCAACAGTTATTTTTATAATTCGACTGTGAAAAGGAAAAAGGACTCACATAGAAAAGAAATTACAGAAGGCACAAAAAACCTTTATTTAATGATTTTAAGTCAAAGTCAAAACATTACATAGACACAATCTTGAAGTGCAAGAAGACTGAAACTGGTGCTTTATTTCCTCAATATGATATTGATTTAATACGTTATTTAAGAAAG
Organism: Rhyacophila evoluta; assembly: GCA_022683975.1. Classification (NCBI taxonomy): domain Eukaryota; kingdom Metazoa; phylum Arthropoda; class Insecta; order Trichoptera; family Rhyacophilidae; genus Rhyacophila; species Rhyacophila evoluta. Next base: position 8,732 of record JAGVSQ010015513.1, read on the forward strand.
TAAAATTAAGACACTAATATCATACGATATTCACGATATCATACATAGTGTGAGTATCTTGTTAGTATTGACCAAATATATGATAATGACAACATTTTAAATCGAATATTTATAGTATGTCTCCCTGGTAGCGTAGTTGGTGGTGTGCGCGCCTAGCAATCCGGAGAACCTTGATTCGATTCCCACATCCATCAGATTTTTAATAGTCCAAAAATGCAGAACTGGATGCCCATTACGTTGAGCAATTATCTGACAAACAATTTTCGTGAAAAATAATATGTCAAGACATTCTCAAATTGCAAATATCCATTGCTCCACTTTCGAAATGTATATCTACACTGAGTAGATCCATATGCTCCACATTGGGAGCAAATACGGTATAAGAAAAAGAAGAAGACCATCCAATGAGTGTGCTCGAGATTCATTTGAAATAGATGCTCAATTTACATAATTTGATTCGATGGCGGTAAATTCTGAGAAGTGCTGAATGAAAATTTGAATTTTGCTATAGATATTTATACATGTATGATATATGATATGGAAAATGTAGGTGGGTATTTTCAGGTTTCACGACTGGAATAAGATATTCCGGAACTAGATATTAATGTCGAAATCATATCCAAGTTTACCGGTCATGTAACAGCACTCCAAACTAACTCCGCGTCCTAGCAGTTAGAGATCATCTAATAAATCTAGATATTATTATTCTACTTTTAACCCTTTCAATTCCAATAAAGATATTAATTATATTATTATTTATTTACTAATTTATTTTGTCACATCGATGGTCGAATAGTAAATGCATTTGATTCAGGCCGAAGATTACTGGTTATAATCCAACAGCTGCATACGAATTAAAACATGTGAGATAAAATAATGGATGCACAATCAATTATTGTTTAAAGAATATTTAAATATACGTCTTCACATTATAGGTACGCTCTTTACTTTCAGAGTGAAATTTGAAAGATATGAAACATGTTTTTAATATAATGAGAAATTCAGTATATTCCGAATTGTCATATAATTTAAATTATTTTATATTCATTGCACAATAAACATTTTGTAGATATAATTTGATACTTAAATATTTTGTAAAGTGGATTGAGTTAAAATTTGCTTTGCCGATATTTACAAGGACAAGATATCAAAATGGATTTTTCATTCACCGTGAATTAGTGGTTAGTTTATGTGTTTTTTGAATATCTTTGGTAATCCATAGTATCTAAATTACAAGTATTCAGGAAAGGATTATAGAGATATAAGATTTTTATGTTAATTTAATAGTATATTTTTGTTTTTTTTTTAAACCATGTTCGCTCCCAAACTGGAGCGTATGGATCTACACAGTATGAAGATATCCACTCCGAGTGGAGTATATGGAT
>JAGVSQ010015514.1:0-10116 GCA_022683975.1 Rhyacophila evoluta
ATTCTTGGAGGCGGCACGTGGTGTCCATATGCTCCACTTAGGGAGCGAACATGGACGAAGAAGAAGAAGGTTAAATAAAAGACGGGTTAGTGATCTTATAATGTACTTACACTAAGTTGCTTCAATCGGGCTCTTTCTCACCATGTCATTATTAATATAATAACATAAAAAGATAAATCAATGACTGAATCTGCAAACCAGCCAACTCCATTTTTGTTAAATGTACAGTAGCAACAAAACACGTGTATGCAAGTTACTAGTACCATGGAGTTGGTTGGCGTGTGCGGTGATTTTACGTTTTTTTGTAAATTTTATGTGGGATAGAAAAATTAGAGTCTAGTAAAATGTCATCAGAATTTTCGACCATAGTGGAGTTAGCTGGATTGCAGATTAAGCAATTGATATAATATAAAATGTTTTTATTTATTTGACTTACTGGTAAACGATTAATCCAATCATTCAGCAAGTCACTTTTAGTATCATTATAATTATCCATAAAATCGAAACTAAATCCGTTTACTTTACTATATAACGCAGCAGCTCTCAATATTTATGGGCTGTGGCCCCCCTTTTGATTTAAAAAAAAATCTGCGCCTCCTCTGTGTTTTTAGGTCTTGCCCTATCTTAAGATTTCTACTTTCGTACCTTCGCGTAGTTCGTAGTAGTAGTTCACGTAATGTATTTTGGCCTTGCCTCCCCTAGAGTTTGGTATGCCTCCCCAAAAAATAACGTTTGTTTGCGCCATCCCTTGAAGGTCTCTGTGGCCCCTCAGGGAGCATATGAACTCCGATTGAGAATCACTGACATAACGCACGAGGTCTCGACCATTTAGTTGCTATAATAGTTACTATTTTTCTCATGTATTGTACGTGACATTTGATAAAAAAACTAGATACAAAAACGCTTCGGTTAGAAAAACTGTTGTTTTTGGGATTTCGCGCTGTTAATACGAACAAGGGTGTATCATTATTTTACATTTAAATGCTTAATTAATATAACTCGATAGTATAACCGTAAACAATCAGAAGTTGAGATCTTTTTTCTGTGATTTTGATAATCAAATCAATTTTCTTGTATCATTTAAATTGACATAATTAATTAAAGATATATTATACGCTGTATGTAGTATCTATCATCTCACGTCTCAAGTGCGTATCTAGAGATCTGATATTCTTTGTTTTTTTACGATCTTCTGACAATGTAAAACGCAGATAGAGCAAGTCAAACCATCCAAGTTCAATGTCCCGAAGGCCTATTTAATTTATTCAATTCCATTTTAAGCATTAAATAATTTATAGCTTTGGCCGTACAAGAGCGTGACTCATTGACCATTGCGACGCTAACCGATTTATCATTTATCAGAGAGGCATGCCTCCCAACACAAAAGAGCCCAACAGATCAAGTTCTGTGATGGTTTGATCAGAATCTCGCGGTCTTTGTCACACCTGTTTGTTATAATGCGTCGCAGACAACCACCTGATGATGAGTCAGGAGTTGTTACGTTACAAAAGACCGAAGTATCTGACTTTATATGCCATCATTGTTTCCTGCGATAACTGACTATCGATTGAGTATACAGTAGAAATCAATTATCATGAAAACAGTGCTGAAATATTTATTGTATTACATCGCAAGTGTCGCAATAGAATTAAATCAACTCCGTTGTATATGTTACAGTTCAAATCTTAAATTCCAATATTTCATATAATAACTACTCAGTGTACGTACTAACTGTGATTTTTTATTAATTAATTAAAATTAATTTATTAATTTTTGAATGTCTGTTTCGATCTGTAACATTTTGGCCTACGAATTCGGCTTAGGTTAATTTATGATCGATGCTAATTACAATTACAAAGCTATTATCAGAAAAATTGGATCGGACACTGCATCCGAAACATACATGGGTGTTTTTCAAAACATTTTTGCTGTCGTGGAATTGTATGACTTTAGAATAGGTTAGGTTTAGCATTTTCGTGCATGCACTTGATATAATTTGGCAGTGCATACGCTGACTAGTTAATGTACGCACATTTCACATTTTAACTGTAACATGTACAATAATGACACACATGCAAAATTCTTCACTCAGTTGTTATTAATCATGTTCATTATACATAATAAACACATAAAAATATCCACTCGCTGATAACCATAATAATTTTAATGCATTTAGTGGTATGCGATAAGCAGGCATCATTTTATTTACTTTTCATCATCATGTTGCTCCAGTCGATAACAGCACATTTTTTTCTTCTCAGAAAACTTTTTTTGTGTTGACCATTCACATTTATCATTATTTATTTATATGCATGAAATCACATAGCTTTTCGTTGAGTTCACTATACTTTTAGATGTTTACAGAAATTTTGTGCTACCTACAACATATGTATTTTGTTTACCATTTGCTCTACGAAAATGGAGCATTTGCATCTAGAAGATGTGAAGATGTCCACTCTAGGAATGAAGTATATAAATCTCCGCACTATGAAGCCATTATTTAAACACATTTTTGTTGACCCCTTGGGCATGCAGTTCTAAATATTTAGATATTTTTTTAATTCAGCAGCTGTATGAAATAACCCTGTATCCTCTAACTACATAGCGTGCATACTAACCCTCGCTCACCGATACGATATGTAAGTAAAAATAATTAAACATGGTTTGGTTAGGTTAGATATCTTGTGTTATGTAAATTACGTCGAATCATTCATATCACATCATGTTTTCTTCCTATTCATATGTATACCATAAAACAACTCTTAATTATCACAACTGAACTGATTTACATTTTAATTACTTTATCATATTCTGTGAGCTCCAATGAACGGTAGCGATTTCCACCTGAGTGAGATTCGACATAAAAGTGCTTGATGAATCAAGAAATTCACAGACAGCGTTGTACCAACCGTACAACTATGACACCGCGTTGCAGAAGACACTTATAGTATTGGCTACCAATCCTCGTACAAAACATTCTGTTAAAATAACTAAAATATTCTGCATTCAATAAGTGTATGAATTACAGAGGATGTCTTGAGAAAGGCGTTAAAAATGTTTGAGTAAAATTTAAAGCTGTTTCGCTGTTCATTTCAATGATAAATCCATTCTAGTTAAAGATTGCCGTAGAAATATAGAGTACGAGACAACGTCACGGCCCATTAGCGTGTAAACTCATCGTGAGACTCATGAGTCGGTCAGTAGAGAGAGATTCGTGACTCAAACGTCGCATCGGAGTCCAAATTTCCAAATTCTAGGAAACAATTTCCGACGGTCTGTTGCCTGACCGCTAATCACGGTTGACTGATTGCACTAACTCAATATATTCCGTATAATACACGCACATCTTTCCATAATAATGAAAAATCCGTATATGATTAATGTGGCTAGATAACAATTATGACATACTAGCTTTATTACCCGACTTTTCCTGTGATATATTCAAACTCATTCTTAATTCAAATTAATTTTATGCATCCTATTAGAACGTCTCCCCGGTGGCGTAGACGTTAGCGTGCGCAACTAGGGATCCGGGTAATGCGGGTTCAATTCCCAGATTTGTCGGATTTTTTAAATTCCAAAAATGCACTACGCGATGCTCATTGGGTTGGGCAATTGTTTGACAAACAATTCTCGTGAAAATTAACCTGTCTTCACATTGAGGAGATCATATACTCCAATCTCGGAGTGGATATCTTCACACTGCGTCGATCCACTTGGCATTCATTTCAAAACTTGGCCATATCCCATATTTTTGTCTCTTGTCGGCAGTGGTGTTCAAAGTTTGATGATGAAGTAACACAGTTGACTTGGCACATAATGGCAGTTAAACTAACATCTCGAATGTGGACAGGGAAAAGAACGCAACGCACACGTACCAAATTGTACAGGAGACACAAAAAACGTATATTTAATTATTTCGGGGTAAAGTCAAAATATTGAACAGACAACCTTAAATTGACTAGTTAGACTAAAGCAAATGATTTATTTGTCCAATCTGTTATTATTTTAATACGTTTTCAAGAAAAAATAATAATATTGATGTGGTATAAGTACCTTTTCCTGGTTGCAAATTTCATGAACCATCTTAATTTCAAACTTAAAAGATAAATTTAAATACTAAGGCCGAGCTTGCCGACTTGTCGACTAAAAAGATATTTTGACAAAACTGAAAGTTACGTCTTTCTTACTTTCCATAGTCGAATTTTGAAAATTTTAATAGGGTAGGTCACTAGTAGGATTGCTGAATGTTTTATAGACACATCACTGACGTATATATGCCGACGTGCGGCTTACCAGCGATTGACCTAAATAAAAAGCCGCCAAAGAGACGAAGAAGAAGATTATTAAACATGTAAAATAACTAATTATATTACATTGCCTATGTTGAAACCTGCATGTATCCATTGATATTAAGCATTCGTATGCGTTTAATCCAATATGATTTTTCAAAATTTCCAAGATTCACCCGATTCACACTTCGAAGATAGATCCACATTCTCCTCATTTGAAACAAATATGGCTAAGATGTAAAATAAAGTTAATTTGCTATTTTGAATATACATAACTCAGAATTCTTGAGGGTTCCTCGTGGTGGCCGTACTCCCTCAGGGATGGGATATGAAAGAATAAGCGAAGGAAGAAGATGAATTTAATAAGAATATTTTTAGTCAAAAACCGCTGTATATAAATGATTATGTTTAATTTTCAAACACCAACCAGTTTTGGTCATTGTATAAGAAATGTAAACATAATTAAAGAGCTTAGTATAAAAAATTATGAGTAATATAACCGATGAATTTCCTCACGTGCGCAGTATCTGTTTACCACGTTAAGATTTAGCTGTAGCCTGTATACATTCATCTCATAGCAGATTTCATAAAACATAAAATTACTATAATTATTTAGTATGAGTCAACCATAGAGCGTCGTGACTAATAGCGCACGAGCTCGCGCTTGCCCACTGGTCATAATAGAACAAGAAGCCTCCCACATTTACTTGATATAAGTGAATTCATATTTATCCGAATTAATTTATGCTACCCTGATACATTTAATATCGCACATATGGTTAGTATGATATCATACTATTGTTGTAGATACAAACTACTCGTACAGGTCAATGATACCTCGAACGATATTGACCTCTATTTGATTCAAACCAATGTAAATAAAAGTTTTCCTGGTATTAATCATTAATAAAAAAAAAACACAACCATCGTCAAAATAAGTGTTTTGCTTTAATAGAAAATGAAGGGAAAAGCAGTGTATTGTGTAAATTTTATCTCTACCGATGACAAGTACGCCTCTTGGATACTAAATAATAGATCCAATGAACATTACATTATAGCTATAGCATTCATATTACAGCTTAGTGTTATTTAACAGACATGTATTAAGCTTCAATTTATTTTGGCGAAATTACTAGTAATTTGCTACTACCAGCTGTTTGTTGAGGTGCATATTATATTATGTACACGAGTATTATTTTCAGTGTGTGAAACTTACGATATATTTCCATGAACTACGAATACTTTAATATATCAAGTCATATATTTATGTACAGCTGCGATATAGGAAAGAGTTAGCTAAACATATTATACAATTGTATATTCTGTCAAGACTACAAATCGTTTAAATTGACTTAATGTCAGGTACATTTTCAATTGCTGTTACAGCTGCCATGAAGTAAGTATCTACAGTTGTAAATATTTGCATTTGATAGTCCTGACAAAGGACCGTTCGAATTAACTAAATAACGTTCTCTAACAAAATGTTTATTTCGCTAAAAACTGGCTAAATTGAAAGTTTCTTCGTGCTCAATCTCATTTAATAACAATTAGTTAATTAACAAGCAATTTAGTATTTTGCATAAGTGTAAAGAAGTGCATTGATTTCAATAGTCACCATCGAATGTTTTCATAAAACATATGGTAGTAAAACATTTTTACTAAAGTGATGATATCATTTCTAGATACAAAATATAGAACACACCTGCAAAAATGCAGGTCAATTGAAATTCTTTAACGTACTATAATTGTACATATTACCTTTGTTTATTCCGTATCAATCGGTTGTTTATATTCGGTAGATTTAATTATTAAAACTATTATTGTTTTATTTTAGTTTTTATTTTACACAAAGGCATATTTCTTCCAATTCAATTTTACATGGTAATACAATAATCTGCGATTCCTATTTTTATCTTATCTTGATTCTAATCAATCTTTACACGAAGCGCTTTTTTATGAAGGCCATTTTGATTTATCAATTCATCAGATAGCTGTATGTGCTATAAATTAAGAACAGCCAATCAATCAAAAGTGAATCATCGTTCACATTATTGAGGCCATTGCCCAAAATATTATATGAATAAGTAAGTGAATTTTAATTGATTTTAGAAAACAGTTCATGGTTAAATATTGCCATGTAAATAAGGTGTGTAACTACATCGATTTACAGGTTGTTTTTACAAATGCCATGTAATAGAAACGCATGCTTTGAGGTCACTCGCTCGATTTGTGGTACATTACAAAATACGAGTGTCAATTCCAGAAAAATAAATATTCCATATCACATGAATAGGCCAATCGGAACAGTAACAAATTGAGAAGATAACACGCTGAGTTTTATCGGTTTTACAAAGACTGCTGTGCAAATCAGTCAATCGAAAATAAGAGATTAGATCGATTGAGGCTTGCAGGTTCAATGACAAATGCACAAATCTACAACTGATCAAAGAGAAATATTGTGCCATTTTAAATTGAATTCAGGTAATTGATTGACAATATGTCCACCTTATCAACATAATCTTCTCTGTGTTACTGTCACAATCAACACCTATATCAAAATATTAAAAATTTACTTGCTTTGTATTCCAGCCTTAGATTAAAATATTACAGTGGACTTAAAAATACAGTGCGAGCATACTGTAATTCATTGTCTTTCCAAAATCTTTCTATAGACGATCATTTTCTCTGGATCTCTTGCTCCCCAACTTAGATGGGAAGATGTCATTTTTTATTTCAAATAATTTACAAATAAATTATTTCCTCAGATGAACAAGAAAGACGAGAATTATAGTAAGATGTTTTAAATATATATATATAATATATGATACATATGAGTGACGTCGTTAAGCCATTTTTTACATTGACTATGGAAAAGAAAGAAGGCGTAACCCTCAGTTTTTTCAAAAAAGCTTCTTTCGATAATCAATACATATATACAGCTTAACACACGTTCTATCAAAAGGATATAAGTTGAAAATGCCGAATTGGTACCTAAATTTAGCTTTTAGGTTCGAAAAAAGGAGTGCTTGGTAAATTTTGAACCATAAAAAGTACTCCCCACACATCAATTATTGATTTTTCTTTCATAATTTATTAAAATAATTATTGGATATTACTATCGCAAGGACAGTTTATGATTCACGTTAAGATCATTTCCCATTAGTAAATTTTCCTGATTAGCAGATAAGCTATACATAATTCGTAAATGTCTTGTCCACAAACCGCCAAACTCACTCACCCTCATGCAAAAGTCAAATAGTGTATTAAAAGTTATTAATCTTTACGTAATGTTAGTATATCCCAACTTCTTACACGCAATACATATATATTTACCATCAGCCTTTTTGCTGTTCTTCTTCTTTCAAGGCCTTCATTAATTATGGGAAGGCATATTTTTCGGAAAATATAACTAATTATGATGTATTTGTCACTCAAAAATAATGTTAATCTTTTCGAATTTCTTTGTTGTGTCAGTCAAAGTCACAAAGAAAATGTCATAATATTGGTATTTAGGCTAATAGATTTTTAGTTCTTTGTAACAATGACTTATTAGGAGCAATAAAAGTAAAAACTCTGTGTCATAATTAGTAAGAGAGTGACGATGCACTAGCCCAGCGCTTCCCAAGCGGTGTTCCGAAAGTTTAAATTAATGGTTTAAAATACTATCACAAAGTAAAAAAAATATACCAGTTGAAAATTGATAAAACACTAATCTACCTACTACTACTAATCAGGTGGCAATTATTATGCCACTTTCAGTATCTCATATTTCATGCCCCATCTAAAAACATGATGGTGAGTAGAAATGATACCTTGCCGAATCACCTGTCTTCTGCTGTTCTCCTTTCCATCACTTTAACTTCCGTTACATACATTGCATACACGAATTGCATATCAGGGTTGGTATATAATCTCATTTACCTCCTAATTCCAAAATATTATATTTTAAATACTATGACATATACCTTAAAATACAGTTCCAACAGATGTTTGCAATCTTAATCGAAAATATGTTGCTTTACGTATAATTGTAGTTAGAGCAATATTTTTCTATTTATTCTGTCCGTTCCTAAAGTGAAACACACACATCTCAAAAGTGTTAAAACTACCACTGCAGAAATAAAGTAGAATGGATCTTCGAATTGCCAAGATGCGAGACATTTTCAAGAGAATTGATTGTCAGCCGATTTCTTAACCCATTGGATATATAGTTCTGCATATTCGGATTTTTTTTTAATCTAGTAAATATGGGAATAGAAACCGCAATCTACGACAACCAAAGAGGGAACGCTAACCTCTCGACCACCAAGGAGTAATTTACAGTTCATAATTAGATTATATTAAATATAACACTGCTATAAATATAATATGATATCCATATCGAGCGAATGTCTTTTGTGCATGCAATTATTATCGAAGCCGATCTGATTTAGTGAAGTCACTTTGTTATATAATATTTATAGACGTGCATAGTGGATTTAGGAGATGTTTGAATTGGTATCAAATTCTTCCCAATAATCTATTACAGCAATTTTACACTTAACCTCATTTTAAATAAAATAAGAAGGTGTACAGTCCGCGCTTGTATCTTCTTATCTTTAACAAGATCGGCACCACCTCTTCGATCCATGATTTATTACTACGGATCTATAAATATATTATCAAAAAAATATAATAGCAATATAAAAGGAATCCATGCTCAAAATAGATTGACAAACGCTGGCCTTAAAAAATAAACACTTAGCGTAGATTGAGATAATGCATGCCCATGACCGACATATTCAATAGTGTTTTCTATAACGTGCACATCGAATAGTTATCTAAACATATGAACACTTAAATCATTAGGAGTGACTTTGTTTTGTTATTGAATACAAGTAAATAATTATACCTCAATATACCGAAGAATTACAGATATTGAGTCGCTATATGTGAATCGGGTGTGAAAATGTCGTGTCATCTGTTTCTTTCCCGTTTGACTCCCCATATAGTAGGTTCATGAACTTTTGGTTATTTTCACACTCTTGCAAATCTCACGAATTAAACGAAATGCTCGCACCAGATTATTTTTATTTGTACAACGACTTAACCCTTTAAATTCTAAGCAACGATATATCGTTATTCTTCATAAGAATTATAGTCTCTCCGGTAACGTAGATGTTAGCGTGCGCGGCTAGCTCTCCGGAGAATGGGGGTTCGATTCCCACATCTGTCCGTTTTGTAAAAATCTATAATGCAGGACTGGATACACATCGTCTGGAGCAATTGTCTGACAATCAATTCTCGTGAAAAATAGTCAGTCAAGACGTCGTTATATTGCAAAGATCCATATACTACACTTTCGGTGTGGATATCTTCACACTATATAGATCCATATGCTCACTTTAGGAGGAAACATGGTATAGTATAAGAATAATATAAAGTTTGTTTGACAAAATAACTACAAATGACAGTAGTTTGTCACTAAGATTCCGGATTAAAAAATGATATGAAAATTGACTTAGGAATATACAGTATAATACATTCTCATCCATAGATCCAACCATCCTCCAGAGTCTACGTCCATATATCTTACTTTTTCTCCTTCTCCCTGGATGGGCCCACTCAACCTCTCCGCAACCTTCTAGATGCCGTCTAAAACTCATCTCCATCGATGGAAGCTGAAAGGTCGACTAGCAGAGGTTGAGTGCTGATGCTTCTTCAAAAGCTCCATAGAAAGCTCCTAAATTCTTTTATCAAAAAACTTGACTCTTCAATCATAGTATTATTACGCTAAAGACATTTACTACTTTGTATGTATATATATATATATAGAAAAGCATAG
>JAGVSQ010015515.1:0-10116 GCA_022683975.1 Rhyacophila evoluta
TTAATCGATAATTCCAAAATGGTTTGACGAGGATCAGATTCCATTCTCGACACAAACTAACCCTGAAACGTACTTCCAAAAATTTTGATTTCTTTCCGGTCCCCCTAATATTTTCATATTGTAAAACTTTTCATAGTTTCTGAACTCCCTATCGTGTTACATTTGCAAGGTTTCTCTAATCCATTTAAATTGTGGAGAATTTAACTGACCTAGTTCTCTCCGTCAATGCATGTTCAAACAATTTATTTTTTTCGTTAAGAATAATGACTTTTGATAAATATATATATATTACACATATGAAAGAGATACATGAATGTTAAGAATGTGTTGTGGCAAATATAAATTAATGAACAAATACAGTACTATCACAATTTATCTTACTCTTAAAGAAATAATCGATTTAGTTAGATCTAGCTTATTTAATGAACTGATAAACTACTAAACGAGTATGCATAAAAAACTTTAAAATAATATTTTTCATCATTTTAAATTATAGATTTTATAGACACCACAGATTTTCCTTAAGTAAGTAGATGACGAAATATTTATATTTAAAAAAGGCCTCAATATGTAACGTATATTAAATTTGCGTTAAGCATTGTTGCATTCCAATCTTTAAATATCGATTAATACATTATAACAATACTGTTAAAAAATAAAACTCAAATACTATTCTAAAAAAAATACTTGTAAATATGTATACATATATTTTTTTGATAATATTTTACGCTAAACGGGCGCAGAACTAGTTCAGTTACGTTACTTTTTCACCCTAAATAATTAGTACCTGTCAATAACAAAAAAGTTTAAGTCAGTTACTACTCAATTGACGTGATTACACGCATAAAAATATAAATTTAAAATCTCTATAAATATAATGTGAAAGGGCTAAAATTGTATTTATTAATTCAATTACGAATTTCGCTACTCGCCAAAAATAAATCTGATATTAATTAATTGTATCCTAAATTAATCGGTACAACTTAATTAAAATTCACATTGTTGCCATATTAAAAATAAATTATAAGTCAAATAAAAAATTAAATTAAATACATGTGTACATTGGTACGTAACATTTTTGTGCCTATAAACCATACAAATAAAAAATAAATTGGAGTCTCTACTTTCAAATTTAAATTACGTCAAATTGTCTATTATTATTAACTTCATATTTCAATTGGGCATCCAAAATTACGCAAGTATTTTGAAATTAATGTGATACCGAAAAAATCGTAAATTTAATATTCTCATTAACAATGAGATAATATTAGACAAAATAAATTATTTTTAATAATTAATATAATACTTCATTTAAATATAATATTAAAATTTAAAATGGATGTCTTCATGGATTGTTATTTTGACGAAATCTTCCAAAATTTAGACAGAGATTGTTTATTTTCGAGACATAAAAGACAAGAACTTGTACAATATTTTTGGACAGTCATTGCAGGATGCGCCAAAGGTACCAAATTTTTCAAATTAAATCTACATTGATGTGGTCGATATATTTATGTATTCAGCAGTAGTATAATATTTATTTAATTTTATATTGAAGCTCTGTCAGCTTAGTTTTATAAAAGTGGCAAATTGTAGTATAGTGATGAAATCTTTTGAATTTGCCCCAATATACCAGTTGAAACAAAAAAACTTCTCAAGTCAGTTTATTGATTTGTTGGAAAGCTGCATTCATTATTTGTTGGAAAAGAGGACACTTTTGGCAATTTTTAGAATGCTTCACATTTACTGCACCACTCTAAACATCTGAATAATGTGTGTGGAAAAGTGGCAGATGATGGAGGAGAAAACAAGTACATATACAGTTACTTGAGTATATCACAAAGATAAGATATCAAAACCCAAATATTAAACAGGTAGATGTTGCTGAAGATTAAAACAGCATCAATTGAAGATTGAAAATGATAATACGGTGAAAGCCAGATATTATAATTACAGATAACGTAATCAATCTTCTTTTCTTATCACAAGCAGTTGGTACCAAACCATATAGTATTAGATTATATACTTTAAAATAATAGGCTTGTTATAATTAAACTTTGGGTATTGTTATCAAATCTGATAATTATAAAGACCGCTTTAGAGTAATTCTCAAGTTTATCTATAGATAAAACAATATGAATATGAGGAGCATTTTCAGAAGTTAATAAATTCAAACCGACAACAGACAAGAATAGTCATGATTTTTTTTTTTTAAAGTTGTTAATAAAGTATGTAGCATTGGATAAATATACGCATGTTATATTATTTTGTAACAAATTGTATTGAATAATATATTTTTTATCTTCTGCTTAATGCTATCGGCGGTTTATTGTCATAGGTCCCATAGTGATCTCAATGAGCCTATGTATATTGTATTGTTTTATTTTAGGTAGTAATGAAGGATGTGATTACGAATCGTCTTGTCGCCACTTTGTGTTAGCAGCATTGCGTTACCATGAAAACTCACGGGTTGCAAATGGAAATGTCTGTCTCATGGGAAAGTATCACAACGTCTTGTATGTAACAGCAAAATTGGCTTTTGACTGGAGTCTCCAGGACAACTATACTGTCGCGAGGTTACTTGATGAGATATATGCATGTGAAAAGACATTTGAACGGTTGTTTTTGGGTAAGATTTATAACACCCTACAAGAAGAAGTATTATGGACATTCCTCAATAGTGGCCATGCAAATTTTGGAAAAAAAAACAATGTGTGAAAGTGTGCCATGAAATAAAAAAGGTTACAGATTTACTGTAGCTACCTAGGTCTACCAAAATGTTACTGCAAACAAAAATATTTATGTGGTTTTGTATTAAAATTTCATTAAATTAATTTCACTTCCATGAAATTGATTTGAAATGCAATTTCCATTTCACGTCTCTCGAAACACAAATTCATATCCTGTGGCTGAATAAAAGTCTGCGTTATCCAAATATCCATAAGCTCTGTCATGGAGTGGAAATGATAAACGAAGTAAATATGATAACATTAACTCCTAGATAGAGAACAAATTGTCATGACAATTTCATGATTTTTAATATTCAACATTCTAAGCTATAAATCACAAAATAAAATCATGAATAGACATTGAAACTAAAATATTTCATGAGTGTATATATATGAAATAAGCCCTGTGAGTTGAGGGGACGATAAACAACCTGTTTTAATTTTTTAAATCTGTTATGATGTATCCATACTACGCAGTAACTACCTTTTTTTTCAATTTCCAGGAGCAATATTTGGTACAACAGCGCCGCATTTTATTGCTGGCTGGAAATCTGACTTCAAAGACAAAGAGGAAAATGTCCATGCGTTGGTCTATTTTTTGGATCATGCTACCAATGCCGGCTTAGAATATAATGACGGTAATACTGTTCAGCGATTCATTGATGTGCCGCTCGAAAGTTGCGGACGATCACCACCAGTCCGTGTTGTGGTACAATTTGGAGCATCTGAGATGCTCATGATACTACTGCGGTTTGGAGCTCAACTTAATTCAGATAATACATCAACAAATCCAGTTGAAACTATATTAGATAAATTAAAAGAATCTAAAAGAAAATATCCCTATGAACTTGTCAGTTGTCTGAAAATTATTCTAAGAGCAGTTCCTACTGTCAAACTAACAGTTGATATGAAGGAATACCAAAATTTCTCTTATCCCAAAGATTATAACTACCAGAGACGAACAATATTGGAACGTTATCCACATATTCTTGAAGATCATTTGATTCCTTCTTCAAGGTGTGGACTTCGGCCAAGTGAATTGAAGCATCTTTGTCGTTGCGCTGTAAGGCAAAGTTTGTGGCTCAATTTTCAATTGCCTTTCGGAATAAGAAAACTTCCAGTGCCTGTGAGCATGCATAAATATTTAGATCTGTGCGAAGACTGACCTCATATTATATTGCAATTAGTATTTAAAATTGCAAAGAACTAAATACCTGCTTAATAAATGTTTTTTATGCACTCTTTTTTGTTAATTGAACAATGATAGAAATATAATTACCGCAATAGACTGGTATTATTTATAATTTGTTTTCCAAACTATTGTTAGTCGATGTGTGTTACACAAATGCATAAAGTAATAATTTTATTTAAAACTACATTGAACTGTAATATAATATATTATTAAAATTAACATATTGAAGTTTAAAGTTTAGAGACTATTATAATGATTATTATAAATATGGAAGAATATTTTTGAAAATAAATGTACATATTTCATAAAACTGTTTTTTAGTAAAATATTAAACCAAATAAATATTATAAATGAATTAAATATATAATGTTGTTCTAATTCAATTTATTATGACCCTATTTTTCTTGTGCCCGATGTATTTTTATATTCTTCATTGAAATATATGTTGTCTAATTAGTAAATCATAACAAGGTGAGCCTTGTGGTATTGTAAGTAATTAAATTTTAATTCACCATTTATTAACATTTTTTATAAAACAAATTTTGGCAAATGAGTAAATTATATAAATTAGTTCATTTATTGTTTGAAAAATTCCATACTATATAACTACTTTCATTTCAAAGAAATATCAATTTTCGATTTTGGATTTGTTTTGGTAGAAAGTATTATTTTGGATACAAAATATATATCTCTAAGCCGTTGATTTGCTATGTAAGTGACTGTATTATTTTTAATTATTTGAGAATATCATATACATAGTATTTTTTATTTTAAAAAATAACTAAGTTATAAAGAAGGTTTTCAATATCTATTAAAAAACTTAAGATTATTTACAATTGTAAATTGTTATAATAACTATTATATACAGTGGAAACCTTTTGACATGAAACCCAAGGAACTGAAATATTTTTTCAGGGTTAATGAATTTCATGTTAATAATAGATCCAAAAAAACTCGCCAATATTCCATATGTCGTAAAATTGAATTAATTTGATTTTCTGCTAAAATTAGTACTATAAATCACAATTTTTTGTTTTGTGTTCGAAGAAATTGCAGGTCTAATAAATAAAAGAGTAAAAACATTTTAATGATGACCCGGTTGCCAATATATTTTATTCGTTCGAGAAGCAAAATCTTTTCATGTTAACAGAAAAAATAAATATGAAATTACATAGATTTTGTCGGAACCGCAGTATTATTTCATACTAACCGATTTTATACATTATGTGTCTTCATGTTAATTTCCACTGTATAATTGTTAAAATGACGGGTAGGGTAAAAAGTTGATTAAAAGGTGTGAATGGAACAATCGCTGTACACTGGCAACACATGCACTGTCAACATGAAATTTTTGTCGTTTTCCTCCAAATCTAAAACGTTTATTTAGTTTGTCAATTTGTGATTTCATTTTTGGTCAAACAATATTTTAAAAAATACCGAAATGTCTCGATTTAATTTTATGACCCCGGCAACTACGGCTAACACAGGAGGATTCGCATTTGGAGGCGCTAAGTATATTTCAACCGTTCTTAACCTATAACTGTCAAATTGTTTAAAGACATTTTATTTAAATAGCTGTTTTCACTTGACTTTCATATGTTATTATTAAAAAATCTCCCAGCTATATTTTGCTTTCATTTGTATTCACTTATTATAATACTCACTAGTAAATACTAATCATAAACTGTGCTTTGCGTTAGGTAAACTTAATTCAAATGTCACAATGGTCTAACTTTAAAAAATCGGGTCAAATCATATTTTAAGAGATTATCAAACTATACAGGCGTATGCGTAAATAGTGCTGCCAACTTAACCATGTGTTTGCGAAAAGTTTTGTGGCTAACTCAATTACATCTCTTATAATAGGAACTTACCAAGAATTGTACCATTACTTTTATCAATTTCAGGCCTGCAACAACAGGATTTGGGTTAGGTGCATCACCATCAGGTGGAGGACTTACTTTTGGCACTCCAGCTACCTCGGCTCCAAGCTTTGGTTCCACCTTTGGAACCCCAGCTTCTACTAGCTTTGGAGCGCCAACAGGGTTCGGTTTTGGTGCCGCTACGTCTAGTGCACCAGCCACTGGTAATTTTAATTCTCTAACCTTAAAATTGAAAATACTATTTTATTTTATTTGCGATTGGCAATACTCTGCGGTTTCCTTATAATTTGTTCCATATTACAACTATTGCTGCTTAAACAAAATTGAAATTCAATCACAATACTTATAAATAATTACTTTATTTAATTTTATTTCTGAAATATTACTTCATTATATATATTATTAAATAATATTGTACCAAAGAACGAAGCACGATTTTCTACTAAAAGTCATTTCATAGATTTTGTTTTTTTCAATACACATAACTACTCAGAATCACCATTATAATTTATTTTCCAGGGCTAACATTCGGTGGTAATACGACAACAGCTCCTGTCGGAGGACTTAATTTTGGCGCCCCGGCCACTGGTGGATTAAACTTTGGGGCTCCAGCTCAGGGAGGTCTCAATTTTGGTGCCCCAGCCGCTGGTGGATTGAATTTTGGCAACACAGCACCTGCCCAGGGATTAGGAGGCTTCAATTTCGGTGGCACTGGTGCTACCACATCAGCTCCCACTTCAACACTGGTTCGTAGTCCATTCAATTTATTCGAGGATTGCTTAACTCGTTTGCTCCGAGGCTGATTTGCGTGAAATTGAAAAAGTGTGGTGTCTTATTTAAATAATAAATTCTACTCCAGCAGGAAATATTTGTATTAAATTGGCGAAATTCTTTATTTATTCCTCTGTATTGTACTATTAGAAAAAAAGATGCCTTATGTTTTATAATTTCGAATTTCTAGTTCAAAAATTACTTTAAAATGTTACATTACTTTATGAAATTTCAAATTTTTGAGAGTCGTGGCTTATTCTTCTGGATTAAGTGTTTGATTACTTTCGACAACAACATACCACTGTGTTGCGTGTTGTAATCATTTGTGTTTGTGATGAGTCATAAAATATATAATTTAAATAGTTTTAGATTATAATTGCCACCCATAAAGAAAAGAATATTTCATTAACACATTGCTTGTGAATTGGTGTTAAGGAAATAAAATTCAAAGAGTTTTGATTCAATGAGCGATTAATGTCAACTATATCTAATGACGCTGAATAGGTGTATTCCTCAGCCAAAGAGCTAAGTGTAAAGCAATTTTCAACATATTTATGTCTATTAAGCATCATGATTTAATGTATTGCTGGCTATATTTAATTACAGTATTGCCTTCTGGAGGAATAATAAAGTGCATCTAATTTTCAATTAAACAGGAAACAACAAGGACAAAACAACACATTGTACGTGTTGTGCGTACAACCATAATTTTTCTATGAATTTGACAAGCACATTATCATTAGTACAATAAGAATGAATGAATTAATTTACTCTATCCCATTTATTATTATTTCTTGTAATCATTAAACTAATTACAGTCAATGTTTTCAGTCTTTTCCATTTGGAGGTGGCCTTACTAATACCCCAGCTACAACTTCTCAGTCTTTTGGTCTAGGAGCTGCAACAACTGGACTATTTGGTAAACATATTTCATTACATTATTTATATAATTGTATTTTTATATTTATTACATATGCCACAATTCAATATGAATGAATATTCTAGTACAGTAAAATAGGTATCATAATTACAATACAATTACTGTATGAAGCAAATATTGATAACATGTCACGCCACTTGAATATTGTGTCAGCTGGTTTCTTCTCACCTATTTTATCAGCTGGTCTTATGTCACCAACCTGGTTACACATATGAAGCAGTGTGGTGTATTTGTAATTTGTTTAGTTTAATTAAATGCAGTTTATAATAATTTTGCCTGTTTTCAGGTAAACCAGCTGGAACTCTCGGTGGTTTAACGGATGTTTCAAAACCGCCCACTTCTACTGGTCAGTATTCTTATTTTAAAGTAATTAAAATTTTAGGAACAATTTCACCATCATCACTAGTCTGGGACAGCCCTTGGTTTCCCCTTCATATCCTCTCTCTTTTACGCTTCTTTATGTTTTTTTTATTATTTATGATGATACCAAAACCACAAACTCCATAAAGGCATCAAAGACCCACTCTGCACTTTTCTCGCTATAAAATCTCAAATATGTAGATACTGCGTCCAGCTGATTGAAGACAATGAATCTTATAAATAATGTCAATGTGATGAAACAAATCATTTAACCAATATCTAGTAGGCAATTGTAGACAGAGATAGGAATCAGTTATAGAGATTTGTATATTAAGATAATTCTTTATTTACAGTTTCCCTAGGCCTTGGAGGCATAGACACTTCTGCTACCGGTGGAGGTCTACCAGGTTTAAATTTCACTGGAATAGGAATTGCATCATCCGTAGGAAACACAGGATCTGCTCAAGCCGGAGGACCAGCTCCCAAATCTGTCCCTCTCCCAAATGAACTTCTAACTGTGGTGGAGTCTTTCAAGAACAATGTCAGGCAGAGAAAACAGGCCAGCTCTGATATTGCCAGAAGCTCTATACGTCCTTTAAAAAAGGTAAAAAACATATCAGACATTTTTTTATTTCTTTCAATGGTCATTGGTAATCATTGTTTGGCAGTGATACTTATCCTTCTAATTGTCAAATTTTTCCAAAAATGTAACTGTAGAAAATTCTATTTCCTCTAAACAAGTGCAGGCATTAAGGAATATAAAATTTCATTAAGAGTCATTATAATTATAATCTGTTATTTGCCATCCTTATACAAATTTACTGGATTACAGTTAAATGTTTAAGATTGCCTTTTAAAATCAATTCCCTTATCAAAACACTACCAGGTTAGCAGTGAGGCTGATATTATGTTGCGAACAACCACAGAGCTGAGTGCACTTCTTACACAACAGAGGAGAACGGCGACAGGTCTTCGAAGCCGGGCCGCAGCCTCACTACCTGCTGCAGAAAGAGCACATCGAGTTTTTGAGACTCCACATGGTATGATTCATAATATTTTCTTCAAATAAAACATTTATCCATCCTCACCACAAGAACAAAGAAATATTTTGGTATGTAACATTTATCTTCTTAAACAAATGCAAAATAGACAGTTCAATTTGCATTCAACAATTATTATTGCCGATATAAAAGCTTAATATCATCATTTGATAAATAATATTAAAAATATCTTTTTCTACATAATATGCATTGATTACCAAACATTATATTTAGATATGGTATTATGTTTCTCAATCTTTCTTATCCATCATTTATTTACCTTGACTTTGACTTTATCAGGATTGGAATATGAAAGCAGTGATGCAGTGAATTGGATCACGGGAGTGGTTGCGGAAGGAGAAACGACTCTTCGCTTGCTGAAGCATCAATTGGAAGCTGTGCAGCGACAACTCGAGTCACCTTCCAAACCTGTGACTGATCAAGAATTGGGTACTTTTTTATATTTTATTTTGTTATTTCTATCTGGGTACTATCCATCTATGTTTTTTTAATGAAATATTTCTACATGTTGTTACAAGTTTATCACTCGTATAGTTCTCATTAAACTGTTTATAATGACTCAATTATATTTGAAAGATATCCCATCAAATCTGCCTATGAGAAACGCCACTGGACGTAAATGCATATAAAAACAAATAATAAGTGCCATTTCGAAATAATACAAATTCTCTATGGTAGGCAAACATTTTTAACGATTTATTTGGTCTACATTTTTTTGTGGGAAAATGATTTTGAAGCATTGAAAAATCAATTAAACTCATAGTACAGTAAAACCTTCATCTAACGGACCTTGATATAGCGAACAAAATATCGTAAAGAGATGGAAGTGCAAATATAAGAAAATGGCTGTAAGAATTTGGGTAAAACTGAAATTCAGTGTCCGCGTTTCCGAAAATATGTCTGAAGTTAACAGCACAGAACACACGTGTGTAATTATGTGTAATTTATAATACAATTAATAATAACAACACACTGAGGTTTGAAACAACTTATAATCAAATAAATTGTTCTACTATTGGTCACATACAATTACATTTTTCATTAAATTTTCAACTACGGCGGGTATCGGTAATGACAGGCTCAGCGCGTGCACATGCGTTACTTCAGACATGTCCAAATTGTGGGCCGCGAAGCACATGTGTCCCATTTTAATGCTTTGTATGGCTCTTTTGAGGTTTCC
>JAGVSQ010015516.1:0-10116 GCA_022683975.1 Rhyacophila evoluta
CAACTGTGAAATTTTCCATACAAAACGAAAAAAATAAACTTCGAGATATCGAGAATTTAATATAATATAAAAAAATACTTTATTATCTGTGTGTACAATAAATAAAAGAAGATAGCTGATGTAATCAGAATGTTTAGGGACGCAATGTAATATTTACTTTATACTTGCACACATATCTAGAATATATTATATGATCCTACTGCGTACAAATAGTGTGATTGTATCGAAAGATATTTCTGGAAAACTTTTGTCATTATAAATATATGCTAATATTGAGTGTTTTTCTACCTCCAAATTTTTCAAAATTTTTATTTACGATATCAAACATTCATGGAGGAATCTATATTTTCAGGATAGATTGAGATTACTTCCAAGAACTCAGTTTTACACGGTAATATGATATTCCAATTTCTTTATTAACTAGTTATTAGAGTTTTTTCATCAAATACACATTCAAAATTATAAAAATTATACATTTTGTTTGTAAACCAACGTTTTATTATATTATCTGTAATCACAACGACAAAACTAAATAGTAAAATTCCAATTTACAATAATTACTAAATCATTGCATAATATAACTGTACCAAGAAAGTAACGGCTAAAATTTAATAGTAAATAAAATAATTTCACAAATTCAAAAGGCTTGATAAAGTATTGTGTTCTACCTGTTCTTAATTTTTTTTAAATCACTTAGTACAAAACTTATAAAATGAAATTAATGTAATTAATATTAGTACAATAATACCGTATTCAAATCTATAGCAAAAGAATTTGACCTGTGTAAAATATCGCTAATTTTCTCTTTGCCTAAATTGCTTCAGTTATGATTTTTACATGTAAACATTCAGGTTTATTAAAATATTTAGTTATGTTTATACATTGTGATTACAAATGTAGACCATTTTAAAAAAAATATTCAAATAAGCACCTGGAAATGTTTATACATAAGTTTGTATATTGTAAATATTTAATACGCAGCAAAACCTTCCTTTGAATGTTTGATAAACGGAATTCATGCCAAAAAACTTTCAGGTCAAACATTATTAGCACATTTTGTAAATCAACATCAATACTACCTTATTAACCTTTCAACATAAGAGTGTGAGATATGGCTTTAGATATTATAATGTTATTACTTGTTGAATATTTACAACTATTTCATATTACTGACTAATTTTTTCCAAAATATTTCACAAGTATACAGATAAATGTCGTATTGATAGCTAAATAGATAAATTTACACCATTGTGAATTGTTCTGCACCATACAAAGTGGGCTCAAGTACTATGACCACATAAAAAATTATCACGTTTTTAATTTGTAATTTAATGATAAAAGAAGGATGCTCAAGAGTTTAGCGTTTGGCTACCAACCATTTTTATCACGAGAAACGAAATTTTTAAAATATTTTTTATCTCTTTTTCCATATTCGCTCCCTAGTAGAGCATATGAACACCACGTGCAACCTCTAAGAATTCCTGTCGCCCGCCAGTATTCTTGCGTCTTCCCAGGTCATACCTGCATCCCGTAACTCTGCCGAATACATTCTAAAGATAGTATCCTTCAGGGAAGCCGACGACCGGTCGGCTTAATGAATAAGCAGGTCTGGTTCAGACTTTCTTGTGGCATCCGCAATATGTGGTGGAGCCAGGTCCAGCGTTGCAGTTTCACATTGTCAGTGAAAAGTGGCTGCATAGTTCATTCTCATATTTTCTTATTTCGAACAAATTGATACCACCGTATGCCCAGAATTCGCCGCAAGCATCTGTTCTTAAAGCTACGAATACAGTTTTTTGGGCATTTGTTGGGTGCCACGTTTTACAACCTTAGAGCAGCACTGATAAGATGCATGCATTAAACAGGTGGTATTTGGTTTTTACCTTGTACAGCTTAGAGTCCCAGACATTTTGCATAGAATTAAAAGTTGCTCCAGAGTAAGATAAATCAGATGAAGCAAAAACACATCAGTGTCTGACTCCGGTGGAGATACCAAACCATTATGCGACTGTGTCGCTAATTCTGATGCAGCATTTGCCACCTTCGTACAAAAATTTGATGATGGCAACCATCTTGGGAGGAATACCGTATGCATTTAGTATCATCCAGAGAGAAGGGCGGTGCGGATTGTTGAATGCTTTCTCATGTCCACAAAACAGCAGGCCAGAGGGCTGTTCAACTCACGACTTTTTTGTTGAATAAAATAAAACTTGGATCTAAAGCAGTTAAAAAGACGACAAATCTTTGTAAAATTGTCTACCTACGAACGAACGCAAGATTAAATAAAGAATTTTCTTATCTTCATATTCCAAATAGAGATTTTGATCAAGAATTTGGAATATATTTGATTTTTTCCCCGAGATATTGTTCATGAGAATCTTGAGAATTTCAAAAAGTTTAGTCGCGTATTTCAGTGTTTAATTTAAAACGACCAAAAATAAATGGGTGATATTCCCACCAAATTTTGAATGTTCTCGATTTTCTCAAGTTTTCTCGATAAAATGAGGTAACTAAAATTCACTAATCATCGAGATTTATAAAATTACTAAAGAAGAAATTTCTTAATATTGAGAATTAAAAAAAGTCGAGAATTCATAATCACTAATTCCAACGTCATTTTTGTCTGATATGCTGAAACTGACTATTATCATCAATTGTGCTTGACAATTGAACAAAAGCTTTCTTATTCCTACTAGTTATCTCTACACTTTAGTATATAAATTAGTAATGGGTATATAATAAGTCTTTAAAATTCATTTTTTATCGATTTTTAAAAAATATATAATCTCTCAAAAATTTATCAATAAAGAACCCGTTAAATATACAAAAATAAGTGTTTTTTTTTTAATATCTCAACATATTATAAATATCGTATTTTCTTATCCCTCAGATTGCTTCGCCTTATTCAGCAGTATCAATAAAATATATAACCTTATTTTTAATAAAAATAGTTTTATTCTCCTACATTTTTTTTACTTGGTGCGTTTTTTTAAATATATATTTGTAAAAAATGTTACCAAAATACATATAGCTTTTATCATTCTAAATAAATTAAACACTAATAAAACTTCTATTTTTATTGATGTATTCTCCATCGTCTAATTTGTTTGGTTGGTATACTTTTATTGCATTTTGTGATTGGTTTATCACGTACAAAACTCGAAAACTCCCAGTAGTTATGAAAATTCATCAGAATTATTGAATGTGTACATATTATATTTGTTGTAGGATAATCCCATATATACGTTATTAAATACACAAAATTGACATAGGTCATATTTGCACGATAGCTCTCCAAACAACCTTAAGAATTTCTAGCAGAAGCATTTCAGTAACAACTCAAACCATTATCAATAATGAGAAACCGTTTTCTGAAAGCAAATAGCTTAACATAGAAAGCTGTCTGGAGAAGACCATCGCCTAATTCGTTGCAGAATAATATTATTATACATTGCTTATTTCAGAGAATTCTTGGACTTGCCGTCAATTCTGGGTTGATTAAATAAATGGTTTTAAATTAATATTATCGCAAGATAAATTTTATGCACATATTATAATATAACCAATGTGTATTGGGGTAAAAATCGTGTAAATCTTTATTATTTTATGGATTTTTTGTCAAATTATGCTTCGTAGAATTTTTCTTCAACATATTATTCTCTCTGGAGGTAAAAAAAATATTTGTAAAAAACACCTGAACTATAATACCTAGAATAGTAGGAATAATTTTACACACAGGTGGTTTGGATGTCGGTTCCGATAAAAACAAGTAACAGATATCACTTTATTTCTTACGTAAAAATATGTATTCGTTGAGGATTCATAAATATTAATGTTTGCATTATCTGAGAGTACCATATTGCATTATTAAATTTTAAAATAAATATTGAAAGACGGCAATCATTAAAGAAAAGACGTCTTAAAAGTGAGCTGACATTTTGAATTTGACGCCATTTTTCGCGGCAAAACCAGAGTAGACGTTTATATTTTCTATCATTAGGAAAATATTAGGATCAAATTACGGAATTATACACAATCGAATAACGCGTAGAATTGTAGTACCTAATTTACTTGGTATCAAATTTGTGGATAAAAATGGCAAACTTTAATAAAAATAATCAGCTCATTTTAGTCCATTCTGTAAAATACAACATCTGCAAAAAGTATGGTTAAATACACTTTAATTTTTAATTGCAGAGAGTAAATGTTGAAAAAAATATTTTCCAATTTATATCTATATTAATTGGCCGATAAATTAATATTCTAAGGCTATTGTTCTGATATCAGAAATTAATACGAATAGTTTATCAAAACTTTTGACTGGCCAATTAGAATAATTTTTGATGTTATCTAATTTTCTGATCGTCAAAACATACTCAACAGTCCATTATAGATAGATAGGCGGGTGAAAACGGAGGTTAAAACAATTTAATCAATACATTGGTTGAGAGGCATTTTTCTGGAGTACTTTCTATAACTTTGATAGCTCTGATTGATATTCCAGCGACAAAATATGATCAGTAAAACTACACTTATTAATTATTATGTAATTATCATATTATAATTATTATTATATACTCGTATATTAATTAATATATACTGCGTAGATCAATATACTCCACAATCAAAACGGATATGGTAAAAAAACTTTTTTAAACATACAATATCGTTCATATTATAATATGTTTGATCTTTCTGAGAAATTTGACTCGATTGCTGATTTAGTGTGAAATTTTTTGACACATTTTTTTAAATTAATAATATTAATTAAAAAAATACAGTTCCATAAAAAGTGTGGAACATGATATCCCGGTGGCTTAAATTAAGTAAAAAATCTAATAACATAAAACTTCCATTTGCAGCTATAAGTATGATGCAGATGCCTCAGAATAGATTGGCGAATAAAAATAAATTATTTAGTATACGTTTGATAAGACTTTAGTGATTATTTGCTTCAATTATAATTTTGTTTCTGAGTTCCGATTTTCTAGTTTCATCACGATTCAAATGGACCACATTTCGTAGTCAGCATGCAATAAATTTGTTCAAAGCCACTAAATTGGTGTCGTAACCTCATTTGACTTCAGAATAATCACTAGCTGACAGTAAATTTACTAAAAATCACGATTTATTATTATCTGCAATCTAATCGGAATATAAAAAATCATTTTTAATATATATTATATATATGATTAACTACCAAAAGCTACGGTGCTAGACTTCAAGCGTCCAATTATGAGAAATTTTCCAGATTAATTATTGTCTTCCCGGTAGCGTGCAGGCATATCAATCTGGGAATGTGGGTTTGATTCCTCATCTATCGGGCCTAAAAAATCTTAAAATGAAGAACTGGATTCTTATTAGATTGAGCAATTATCTGACGAAAAATTATCGTGAAAAATAATCTGTCAAAACTTCTTTAAATTGCGGAGATCCATATACTCCACTTTCGGGATTAATATCTTCACACTGTAACTCCATAAGCGAACATGAAAACATCGAATAACATCGAATAATGTAAAAGTCTATATTATCAATGTTAGTCAATATTATCTAGTATAATCAAACCCAGCCTGACCGTCATTACTTAAAAAACTATCTGTGATCTGAGATCATAACTTTAAAAGCTGGATTAGACTAATGGTTGAGGTCAAATTAGTGCACCATATAACTGTATGTTTTTAGTTTTACGTATAAAATAAAAAAGTTTGTTATTCGTTGATAATAAAAATAATATTATAAATTAATAAGAGTAAAAAATCTTCATTTTTATCCTAATAAAAATACGAAACAGGATTCAATGAATCAATAAAAAACAGATGACCGTACATTTTATGAACATCTGTTCTTGCTGAATAATGATAAATCATTACTCTTTTATACTTAATAAAGTTTCTGCACAATTTTATCTGCCGGTTTAAGTATCCGCATACCTAGCACAATTTAATCAAGTCATTTAAATTTTACGTCCAATTTAAATGAAAGAAATGTCGTAAACACCATCTTCGTGTGGTCTCTTTTTTTCGTGCCTCATCCTCTGCGATTATATAGGCACGTACTCTAAATAGAATATGTTTTTATTATTATGGTATATCGAATATCAACCATATATTATGAAGGCAATGTATGATAATATCTACGACGGACTTTGACGCCATTTCACACTATACCAAAAAGCTGACAAACCTTCGTTTTTATGCTTGCACACAATATAACTAGGATTATTGAGAGTATCCTAATAAAACTACCTTGTAAAATTTTAAGAAAGTAAAACTAATATTGATCTCTTTTAAATATCGAAAAAGTCTTTTCCTTGAGATATTGTTAAAATTATCATAATTAATATTTGTTTCTAATCAAATAATGCTACTTAAGACGTTGTTTATCACTGATAAAAAATTATAAACTATATAGTATTAACTATCAAAGCAAATAATGTCTTTTAACAGCTACGGAATACGAATGTATTTCGGTTTTTCAGTACGGTTATTTAACAAGCATGTAAAACATTCATTGGAGACTAGGCATTTTTTTCTATATCATTTTCGACCCAAGCGTGGAGCATATGAATCCCTCAGTGTAAAGATTTTCACTCCGAAAGTTGATTATATGGATTTCCACAATGTGATGACATGTCTTGGCAGATTGTTATTCACGAGACTTTTTTGTCAAAAAATTGCTCAATCCAACGATCATCCATTTTTCGATTTCTTAAATCTGACAGACGTGCGAATCGAGCCCGTATTCCACAGGTTACGAGGCCCGCACTTTAACATCTACGCTACATAACTGCTTCAACTTTTATATCGACAATATTTTTAATTTCCATTTATATTTCAAAAATTTATGTTTCAAAACGGAGTGTAATTACAATTAATCTTTTAATGAAGTTTTCAAACTTAATTCTGCAGTTGAAGGCTATAAACAATTCTGCCAAATTAACACAACACAGTCGAAAGTATTTATTTGAATATTTTGAATATTTACGCTGTAATCGATTTAAAACTTATTTATTCTACATTCTAAATTATTTTTAGTTATTTTGGTGACATTCTTTCGTTTAATTTTCTCGACAAACATATCAATACAAAGACCACAATGACGCTGGCATATATTCTTGAATCATCCCAAGCCACACTAGTATCTCATGCCTTAACTGAATATATAGGCATATCCTTACAAAGTCGTGCCGTGCTAATATGCAGATTATGCACAGTATACGGGCGCCTTAACATGATGAACGCAGTTTCATAAGAAAACTGACATAAACTCGCCAGTATACTTGCGATGAAATCTATATACTTAAAACAAAGATGATATAGATGTGTAAGATTATTATATAAGACACTTTAAAAGGGGAAAGAAGACTTGAAGTGAAAGACGTTTCAAAAAACTTTTGTGTACAGTGGCGCCTTCTGCTTACAAGTAGCAATACTTTCAGGAATTTCAGAACGCATCAATATAGTTGATTTAAAAAAGAATCAATTTGGGTTGACGTTCTGTTGTCACACGTGACCGCTTTATTCTGTTGATGAGTAGCTGGATAGTCAGATTTTTTATTCTTACACTTTGTATAAAGTCACACATATAGATTGTAAAGAATATATGACAGCATTTCATCACCTTCGTGTTAGTGAAACGTACGCTCTTACTTCTTCAATTAAATTCTTTTTGATATTTCTACTTGCAAATCTCTGAATTTTCTCGCATTCTCCACTAGATTTTTTAACCTCAATTTGTCAAATTCTATATTATATTACTATACGTTTACAAAATAATCTAAAAATGATTAATTTTATCTGTAATTAATATTTTTAAATAACTTATAATGTCTGTCTTCATATTAATGTATTTATAACGATATGGGCATAAAATTTGTTAGAATCTATATTCGCATCATCGAAAAAATGTAAAACGTAACGTTAGAAATCATAAAACTTCACGACTTACTAGATGAATCCTTATATTAGAATATGTGGCTTAGTGATCGGAATTATATGAGAGAAATTATTGCCGAGTATTTCATCTTGTAGTTAACAACGGTTTATAAAATTTTTGATATTTATATTTTAAACACATTCAAACACATATATAATCTACTAAATATATACTTAGTATATAACCTCTAAAATCCAACTTTTCAGTATACGCAGTACTTAAGCACCGGAAGTGGAACCTTTTTTCATAAAAGCTCTAGTTCGACTTATTAGTAAAAGGGATGATATCCGGGCGTTCTTATCGCAAGAAAGGACTAGCACATAAATTTTTACTGACGCGAACTAAAATGGATTACTTCTTGAAAATAACGGCTTCAACGATTTTTTCAATGACCTCCTTCTGTTAGAAGGATGACGGATTCTATGTATGTTTTAAAGACATGTTTATATGTATAACCTACAGTAACTAATATTGGCTAAAACACTTTTAAGTAGTGTTATTTTCCATACGTTTATAATATCCCCTACGACACTTTAATAATATTGTAAAAATTTATCATTTTAACTCATAGGTTTCAATCAAAGATTTTTTTATATTAAATCGCAATTTCGTACATACAAGACAATCTAATTTGCTTTCAAAGGTTTTAGAACAAACTGTATTAAGAATTTAATGTTTTATTCACAAATAGTTTTTAAATCCATAATGCATAATTATTGTTATAGCTAAGTTTTTGCAGCGTTTGATAAATATTATGAAAGTTTAAATTCGAAAATTTAAATTTTTCAAACATTATGATCCTCTCTTCCAACAAAAAAAAACGTTCTTCGAGGATATTTGTTGTTTTTTTTTACCATGCTTGTTCCAACATTACAGCGTATGGATCTGCAGAATGTGAAGATGTCCACTCCGAAAATGAAATATATGGAACTCCCCAATGTGAGGACGCATTTGGACAGATTATTTTTTTCGAGAATTTATTGTCAGACAACTACTAAGCCAAATAAGCATCCAGTCCTACATTAGATGTGGAAATCAAACCCGCACTCCCCGAAATGTAAGACGCACACAACAACCTTTACACCACCAGTAATACTAGTTTTAAAGGCCAAAATACCTCAAATATCTTTGAATAATCGTTAAGTATTGATGAATATATGTTTTATCTACAAATATTTTAAGTTTCTACCTAAGAATAGTATTAAAACTCATTTAATTATAGGGGAAATCTCTTAACATGCAATCGATCGGACTAAAGTATTCTTTCACGTTAAATGAATTTCGCGTCAAAAATAGATGCAAAAAAGGTTCATTAATATTTTTTATTAGGCGAGTTGTTGGGTTACAAAGAATACAAAAACAAATATTAATTAAGGATAAAGTTTTTTTTTTTCAATCGGTTCAGGTATGGCCCAGTATGATTATCCTAAGTTTTCCCCCCCGCCAAGGTGAGTTTAATTAGCTAGGTAGATAAAAGTAGCTTAAAATAATTGATATTTATTTTGTAGGGAGTATTGTTTGAAAATTATATATCTAGTGAAAAGGGGGTAATACGATCTGGGTACATTTTTAATAAATATCATTCCTTCGAATGCAAAAATTTTACTGTGGTTTTTGTTTCGTGTTCGACGTTATTGCAGGTCTAGTAAATAAAAAAGTAAAAACATCTGAGTGATACCCGGCTGCCAATATATATTTTCGTCTGAGGAGCAAAATTATGTTAAATGATTTTTTTTTTCGTGTTAACAGAAGAAAATTTATGAAATTACATGGATTTTGTCGGGAAAAAAGAGTAAAAAATACCCTGTGTAATGGTATTTCCAAATACAACGACCCTTTGGGACCACTGACTATTGAAAGCTCCTAGTTTGAACAGGATTGGCTTGAGCAGCAAGAATCATATTAAATATTGCGAAAAATCTCTAACTTTTCGTATTACTTTAATTTACTTTGGCAAATTAAAAATCGGACTATTCCATTTGTAGACTTTTAAAATTAAAATCACAAAATATCCAATATATCAAAACTGTACATTTGTTAGTAAGTGAATATTTATTATTTAAAATAAAATATAAAAATCTACTTATACTATAATTACTTAAATTAAGTATAAAATGTCTTAATAGTTATGTAATTAATATTTTCGACTGATGGTGCTTGATGGAAATTGATTTTAAA
>JAGVSQ010015518.1:0-10113 GCA_022683975.1 Rhyacophila evoluta
ATTCTGAATTATTTAAAACTGGTAAACTTCCATATGTGAGATCACTGTTAGTGATATACTGGGTCAGACCCTAGTGATATGGTACGATTAGAGGTATTTTAACGATTTAGAATATCGGGCAAAACAGTTTTTATATGTTTAGTTTATATGTTGTATTAAATGTGTCACTAATCTTGAAACATTCCCCAGCTTTGGTAATGCAAAATATCGCTCCTTTTATAAACTACAAAACTGTTGTTCGCAGCAGCGATATAAATATAATCAGTGATATCTCTTGCCTGCTTCCGCTCGTCGATCACATTTTCCCGCCCGTTCGTATAAAACATCCATATATTACCCCAGAGTCAATACTCGAGATGGAATATAATTATTTCGATTAGATGATGTGAAAAAACTTCAATGTTCAATGAGCTAAACAAATTTCAATACGCAGACAACACGCTATTTCAATTCTATATTCGCAGAACCCCACTTCTCAGGTATTGATACAAATCAACGCATCGTTTACTACTATGGAACGTCACTAATCTAAGTTTCTGAACCTCTAAAGTAAAATGAAAGAAGAACGAACTGACATGACATTAGTGAATATAACACACCTTGGTTCAATTATTATTATTATTACTATTTATATACCATATCCGCTCCAAAAGTAGAGCATATAGATTCACACAATGTAAAGACGTCCACTCTGAAATCGGAGTTTAAATTCTAAACATTAAGTCACATTTATCACGAGAATTTTTGTCATACAATTACTCAATCCAATCTTGCAGTTTTGGAATTTTGAAAAATCCGGCAGCTGTAGAAATCGAACCCGCAATCTCCTTACTTAAACTGACCACTCAGTTAGCATGGAGACATATTATCATTATAAATAATGAAATAAAATGACCATTACAAATCTTGAAACTGAGCACCGACATTGAAAACTGAGTTCATCTAGTATGCCATGAATATTGTCGGTAGAACAAAATTAGTTTTAAAAAAATGAATACGTGATATTTACACGTATGTATTTCAGTTATTTTTTGAGCTAGATTTTCGGGTTATCGCTACAAAATGAACCCGCGTAACCTAATTAGTATTCTGTACCAGAACAAAACTCGACTAGCTTTGACATTTGAAATACAATTTTATCAATCAGGATGTTGTGTTTTGATAAAACTGACTTTGATATTCAGCTACTGACTATATAACTATTTACTCTGGTATAACAATAATTAATCATTACTACACAACATAATCATATACATATTTACATTTAGATATCGAGTTTTATTTTTAATAATTTGGAACATAGTCATAGTTTTACTTGTAGGTATTAGGCCTCATCCGTGGATCAGCAGTTTCGCACTAGTATTTTTGGTGTGAAGTTTTGAGGTCCAGTCGCATTCCGCGATCACAATTGTGCCCGATACACTTCCGATTATTTCAACTTTTATCTCGCATATATTTCATTGTTCTTCTTACTTTAAGATTATATAATTCAACTGTAAAATATGTTCTACTTCCTTACTCGCGAATACTCTTGCAGGTTACTTAATTTTCAGGATACTGAAGATTTTCTCTTTAATAGACCGTAGTGTCCTTTAAAATATTATCACAATTAGTCTAATTAGATAGAAGGGATGTGGTTTGGAGCCATCCGTACTTTCTGTGGTTTTCGGTGATTCATTTACTCGAATATTTAAAAGTCACGTTTTAAAAAGTTCAATGACGGCTTATTGGACCCCACACTTTCTCTACATTTTATATCTGTCTCATGATGGATTAAACTTATATGGTAACACTGAATCTTAAAACCAGTGTAATATTCGTAAATTCAATTTGTCTTTAATTACATGTTGGTAAATATAATTGTTAAGCAACCTTACTTACTATAGTCAGGATATAATGAAATTGTATGCTATTTTACATAAAAGCTGCAATATTAATTAGAAACGTAAAGATATAATTTAAAAAACGATTCCAATAATCACTGAAAATATAAGTTACAAAATTCAGTAGTTCTCGTGAGGAAAGTGCCCAAATTAAATTAGTTCGTCGAATATAAATGCTGTTGGATCTTGGATGTATTTGGCCAAAATGGCTTGACTTGTCTGCTGGACATGATTTTAGACTTACTAATGATTTTATAGAAATACGTGGTATGGAAGAATGTTCAATATTACAATTAATCGAACTATTTTCGTACTTTTTCAAATCAATATTTTTGACTGATGGTGCTTGATGAAAATTGATTTTAAATTCTAAATTATTTATAACTGGTGAACTTCCATTTGTGAGATCACTCTTAGCGAACCGGGTTTCACCTGTTGGCATCTTCAGGCTATATTATAGGTGAGCAGTGAGCAAACATATAACATACTAACTTGTTATAATATAGTCTGAAGATGCCGAAAGGCGAAACCCGCGTCGCTAACAGAGATCTCACATATGGAAGTTTACCAGTCTTAAATAATTTAGAATGAATTTGCACTCGTATTCTCTTTTAACCGGCATGACAACTCAAGGTACATTAAGCAACAGCATAATAATGCGTCCCTTTGATGTAATCCTTTCGCCGTTTACATATTGTTATCCTGTTTATCCACCTACAAGATAAAATACATTAAAAAAGCCTGCGTGGACGTAAAAAATCCTCAAAGAGCCGCTCCTATATGATAATAATTGAGGATCGTGAAATAGAATCCTCGCTAAAACCGTGTGCATGGCCAGTAAGCAAACGCTTAGAATTTACGCTAAATGGTATGAGCGGCAGCCTCGTTATCTTATTGTATGTGAGTGGGTGCGCCAAACAGTTAATTTTGATAATGCTCTACGCCAGGGATCGCCAAAGCGATCAATTAATACCCCCAGAGGGTCGATCCGGGCTAGTGGTTTTTTTGTTGTTTCTAAACCATGTTATATAAACCATTAATAATAAATTATTTGTGGTCAATAAGAAATTTCTAAAATACCATGGAGGTTGATCAGATCAGAGTCAGAAAAACTTGGCGACCCAGGTCTACGCAGTGATCGTGAAGATTTATCATCATTGTCGCATTACCCATTTAACTGCTGAAAAAGTGATATGTCTATGATATAAAAAACGATTCTTTAGGCATTTCTTATTTGTTTTCTGATTAATTACGAGTCACCTCGCTTGTATTTATCATTTTTATCACGTCAGTTTAAATGTTCTAATGCATCAATCAAACGACACGAAGCGAATCTAATTAATTTTTGACAAAAACGATATTTCTGTCAATTTGAGAGAAAAAATGATTTTACAATATATTGGACTACCTTTTTATAGAGTGGATACGTTCTATGCAATATCGTCTACAAAACGTGTAAAAAAAGTATACCAAAATAAAAAATAGTGGTTTAATAGGTTTACATGTATACAAACCAATGGATCTGCAGTATGTTTAATATTTATTTTAAAATTTTCAAACAAAACAAATTTCCGGGATGTAGCACCGTGTTATTTTGAAATAATGTAAAATGTAGTCCGGTGTAAATTTTTCAACATACAGTAATATATTTTTTTTAATAATAAATTAAATTAAAATATAGGACTGGATCCCCATTGGGTTGAACAAATATCTGTTCATTTCGTCAGTTTTTGTGAAATATAATTTCAAAACATCTCTTCACATTGCGGATCCATATATTTCACTTTCGGAGCGAAAATATTCACACTCTGTAGATCCATAAGCTCCAACATATAAAAAAATTGCACCCCGGATTTAATAACTTACTTGCACGATAATCTAAAAAAAGAAAATATTTTCCGACAGAGTAGAAGTAGAGGGAATATCGAGTGACTCAAGTCTTATAATAATATTATTATGTTAATTAAATTTCATGGCATACATTTTACTACGTCTGAACCAAAAGGCTCTCTACCCCTGGCTGTCAGTCTAAGCAGATTCATTGTAATGTGGCAGGACAATTAAAATATTATATTGTAATATTGTTTCGGTCGACCGATGCCGGAAGGAACTTTATGACGCGGTAGGAGCTTCGACAAAGTCAAAACCCTTGTCAGCTAAATTTAAAAAAAATACATGTCTACCGAATACATTATTTGAAAAGAGGTTGCTAAATGTTTTAAGCAGTTTGACTGCAATCAATATATCTAGATATAACCACTTAATGGCCAGTGCGATCAAACGAATGATCTTACCGAAATAGAGCGGATTTTTAACTTACCTAAATATAAAAATAAACGTAATAATGAACTAAGAGGAGGACAATATTCCTCATAAGAGGGGGTTTTCTCAATTGCTTTTCCTTCGACAAGCCTTCAGCATTGAAAAAATTACAGCAGGATTATTAGCTAGCTTACATGAGGGAAAGGGAAATAACCGAACTTCTCGGTACCCACCCTAGATAAAATAGTCAAGAAACTAAGAGCACTGCTAGCGGGCTCCATATAGATTCAGCTAGGTAAGAGATAGGGAAAAAGAACTACATCTAATGCCGCGTCCAGGCTGGGCCAAAAACAAGCGAACGAAGGCTCAAAACAATATAAAATAAGCCTTCGTTCACTTGTTTTTGGCCCAGCCTGGACGCAAATAACATGCACGTTAATTCGGAGTGATTCAATTAGTTAACGCGATATAAAATGTACATTTTGTATCATGTCAATCTCCACACATATCGTATTTGTGACAAGTTTACTTGAAAGATTGAATTCGTTTAAAAGATTCGTTCGTTGTTTGAAAGTTATCAAGAAGAACAAGATAAGCATACGGCGGATAGCGAATTTACAATTATTTATTTAAACTTGCCTGTTTTTAATTTATTTTAATTAACGGTTTTATTTATTTTCACTTTTTTACATAAATCCACGTATACTGTAATATCATTTTAAATGCCATACTATGTCTCAGTGATCAGTTGCATATGTGCGCATTTGTCTGACGGGCGTTTTATCTATGTATGCATTCGACTCATGCACGTTTGCCAGGTGGCAGGTTAATTAGTTTTGCACTGTATGCACAGTTAAAATGAGTAGTATTCCGAATTCCTATCAAAATTATATACAAATCTATGAGTGTGAGACGGATTATCAAATATATAAAATAAATAACGATCAATACTCATATAGAGTCGGGTGTAAACATTTGTTTTACAAAATAGAGTAACAACGCGCAACATTTTCTCCACCACCGTATTGAAATATAAATTAAGGCATTTATAAAGAATGTATTTATAGAACTAGGTGCGTTGAAGAAACTAAAGCGAACAAAGCGGACTTATAATAAATATCCATTGTGCATCGTTACACAAATAGACATTGATATAAAATAAATTTCATGTTAAAAAAATAATGAATGAACGGACATCGCGGGTGATTGGATGGTCACTTGTTAGATAAATTAATATCTTTTCGTTTTCTGGTCGAGCGTCCAGATAAAAGAGAAAAAAATATCTACGAAAACT
Organism: Rhyacophila evoluta; assembly: GCA_022683975.1. Taxonomy (NCBI): domain Eukaryota; kingdom Metazoa; phylum Arthropoda; class Insecta; order Trichoptera; family Rhyacophilidae; genus Rhyacophila; species Rhyacophila evoluta. The sequence continues at coordinate 5,440 of JAGVSQ010015518.1, forward strand.
TAAACGAGGCCAGAGCGTCACAGAACAGTTTATCTTGGCGGCAGGTCAAAGTTTACTTTTTGTTTCCGACCTTATCATTAGAGGCGGTCCGAACTTTGCTGTTTTTTCTATGATGGTCATAATATGTGTCACTTTCGGGGGTTCAACGAGCTTCTTCGATATCTGTTGCACAATCGTGCTAATTTGATAGTATACATTATTAAACATTGCTTTTGCGGCTCAAATAAGTGTCAGTGAAGATGCTTTTTATGTCTCCTAGTGCCCATGATTATACCCAAAATGTTACGCAGGAAATTCGCCAAAAACTTCGCGCTCGTTAATAGTCCTTAGTAATAATAAGTTAATATTCCTTCTGTTGTAAATCGTCGCGGAACATGAATCAGAAATTAACGTCTCTTGAAAATGTATATCGACACCAATTCCGTCTAATAAACATTTCGAAGTAAACGTGTCAAAAAATGTAAAAAAAATCTTATTCCGCTCCCTTCAGCAATCAACCATCAAAATTCCTCGTTCGCCGCTTCTCCCTGGCTGTTGTTCCTTGGAGTGAGGAGATGTTAGCACCCCACTTACAAGCTTCAGTCGAAACTACGAATGTAAAGTGTGTATAGCTAGGTATAATAATATACGAAGATAGTTATATTATAATATCTACAAGCCTTTATTCGTCAATAGGTTGTTGATTATTAAGAACTAAAACAGGCCGGAAACAGTGTGACGTCATTCACAACAATTACAATCGTGTATCCGGACATGTTCTTCGCATGAGTCTCTTATCTCTCTGTTATCAGCGGACGCATTTCTGTTAAATAATTATTATTTGTGTTGTTTTATGAACGAGTAAATTCAGCTTCATTTATAAGAGATACGAAAACGATATCAGGAATGCATTTTCTTAGATGCAGACTGTTTTATACAAGAATCACGCCAAAATCTACATACCATAAAAATATTTAAAATACTACGTATATGGTATTATTTGATAAAATGGCTTTGCATTAGATAATTCGTATTGTTCGAGGCTAAAATTAGTCTCCTCAAATTGTCCCGATATTCTGCGTCCCAGTCTTCAGCATTCATGTAAACATCCATGGTTCATATTCATCAATCTGAGATAATTGATCGCCGATAAATCCTCATTATCTTCACTTTGATGAGTAACATTACGTTGCCGTCACTATCAGAGCTCTAACAGTTCGTAGTGGATATGATTATCTTATATCTAAAAATGACAAACCTAGCGTCTCTTGAACTGGACCAAAGACGTTTCTGATTGTTTTTTTCGAAATCTATTTAAGTTAAGGTCAGTTTTTGCACCGTAAGTCTTTTTCATTGTAATATTCCACTCGTGCCATTTCAAAATATTCTTAATTGTCAATAATGGCCCTTATTTTATTGAAATTGTTCATGAAATGTCTCAAATTCCTATACTCAATTGAACGTATGTGGTGCATACAGTACTAAATAAATAAAATGATCTCAATACTCACGTTAGCCAGTAATAAGCATAGTATAGAAGATAGCGCAAAAAACACTTTTTCGGTTTGCTCGGAACAGATTCAACTTCCTACGCAATAGCTAACTAGGTAAATTCTATATTGGGCCAGTGGCGGATTCACCACTCGAGAGGCCATAGGCGCAATTCAATTATTAGGTCCTTATGCCTAGATGCACTCGTTTTTTATTTTTTTTTTGCATCTCACGTTTGTTGAATATTTAGTAGTAGTGTGCGAAATCAGTACTTTTCGTACATTCATCGGGATTTTCATAGCGAGACCTTTTATAGGTGTTACGCCTTTCAAACCTCTACTTTCGTACATTTGTCTGGATTTTTGTCTCGAGACCAATTTTTTAGGTCTCACGCTATGTTAATAATTTCTAACTTAGTCCGACAATTTGTAATGAGGCAATTATAAGGCCCCAGGCGCGCGCCTGGTGCGCCTACGGATAAATCCACCACTGTATTCGGCATATATATCAACATGTATATTCATTTTATAAGTACCCATGTATTTTTAATCGTAAAATATAACTAGATTACAAAACTAAAATAAAGTTCGTTAAATCAATCGGAGCGTGGGGTAGGCCACCACAAGACTAGCACGAGATCGATATTAGCATTGTGCTGGAAGAAGACGTAACGATTGGTTCGGCGTACCTGCTTGATGTACCGAGATTTTGCACCTTCTTTGGCTTTTGCGTGCCTGATTTTTAACACCTATTTGAAAATTTCTCCGTAGGTTTCTATGTGTCATTCCATGCTTTTACCATGTTGCAGCAAGCTTGAAAATGTTATGTGTATTGTCTGAGAAATTAATCGAAGTCGAGTTTATTTCTCACATGCAACATGTTTTCTTAAGACTCTAACTTATAGCACCAATAACCCAGTTAATTATTTAAAGTTTACGTAATCTCAGTTGATGACTGATCGAATTGACATTAGTTCCTGAGTAGAGAGATTTCTCACACGCCTTATACGGTAGCCAAGCAAAGCACGTCGCATGCCTGGAATAAATCTAGAAAGCTTTAGCCAATCACAGGGCTGGTTCAGTCCTGACTCCCAACTCATTTACCAGTTCAAACAATACCGAGTTTATTTTCTCTCACTAAGCATTTAAATGTCATTTTTTGTAAAATGGCAGTAAATGTTTGTCGGTAATTTTATTTAAGTTGCAGTCAATCAATTATATACTTCGGTTATTTTCACATCTATCCATATATTACAGCCTAGAAGTCGACATCTCTGGTAATAAAATTATAATAGCTTGGATTCGAATACTACCAGTTAGACGAAATAGTAGAATAGTAATATCTTTTTGAAATGTTCCCTGGTTGTTTTTAAGATTGGAGTCCTCCATATACCCATTTCGACTTTTGAATACGTAACAACAAAAGCTCCCGAAATCACAAAAGGCCATAATTGTTTTAATGTATATTAATTTAAAATTAAATAATTAGAGACGACTTTCAATGTTTTTCAATGTGTCAATGCGAATAGCTGATCCCAAAGGGCGGTCTTAGAACAAGATCACCTTAAAATTACAATGCTTGGTAAAAAGAAAAAAACAAAATTGTTGGAAGGTTGTATAAACTTTAGATATATTATTATTATTGAATTATTGAAAATTTTAGGACGTCCGAAGCCGTGAGGCAATTTGAGTTGCCCAGACTTCTAGCTAAGTGATATTTGCGTATTATTTATTGGTTTTACCACAATATTCGTAGAGATATATGATTAAATAATCTCAAAATAATATTTTCACTGAAGAATCGTTCATGCGGAGAGCCTTTCCGTTGATGTTAACTTCCACGTAACTGCACACGGATTCATTCATGCATATTTCCCTAATGAACTTCTGCGAGACCAGTGAACCTAAATTAAATTAAGCAACATCGTGAACAAGGACCAAAATAAAACTGCTCTAGCAGAGCAGTCATTGATATGCGTACATCGCTACACGAATTTCCCTCTTTACAGTCGATATTTTAAATTTCATTTTGAGTCATCTGAGTACAGTCTCAATCAAAACGATGCATCTACCCATCATTGCGAATGTCATTAATATAAAAATCTCAGAGGTAAATAAAATTCTTTATAGTCTCCTCGGTAGCTTAGAGGTTAGCGTGCGAGCTTCGCAATCCGGGGAATATGGACTCAATTCCCACATCTGCCGTATTAAAAAAAACTAAAAATTCCGGACTGGATTCCCTTTAGGTTGAGTTATTGTCTGACAAACAATGCTGGTGAAAAATATTCTGACGAGATATGTATTCACACTGCGGAGATCCATATACTCAATTTTCGGAGTGGATATTTTTACACTGTGTAGATCCATATGCTCCACTTTTGAAGCGAACATGGTAAAACAAAAATATTGCTTAGATTAATTCATTGATGCACTTGTGCATTCATGTTAATTTAAACGTGAGAGTATATACTTATGTGCGTACTGATAATGCTGTTAGGATTCCCTGGTATGTAGACATATTCAGGCATATTAAAACAAATAAAAAGTCATCAAAGTTTGAGTGCCGCGTGACAATACGCAAAGAATTCAGGCTGTTTGGCTACTATTGCACCCTCTCTCTTCTGGAATATTCGTAATACTTAATGCAGCGGTTTCCAATATTTTTGCTACTGCGCCTCCCCACCTTTTATTTTATCAAATATATATTATAATAATGATATAGACACGTTGCATTTCAATTTTTTATTTTTTTTTCAAATTTTGGCGCCTCCCCGCGTAGTATTCCACGTCTTCAGATTGGAAACCGCTGGCTTAATGCACCTTTTATTTATGGCCTATTCTATCCTTATTCTTCATATCGCCTTCTATTCTATCTAGAACCAATATCAACAGTAATTAAGACCATCGATCGCATTTCAAAGTAACGAAATTTCTTAACGATATTTGTGTCCGTAGTTTGCAAGTGTGCTCTCGAAATAAGAATGCCCTGCCAATGTCAAACCATTGCATTATTTTTTGCATTTGATATACGCGCCAGTCGTCATTTACAATCATCATAATTTAATAAATTTAATAACGCGTCGCTGAATTCGTTTCGAGTGCTTTATTTGGATTTATTGTGCATATATGTACTATTTAATCATTGATAGGTTAAATTCTAAATTATTTAAAACTGGTAAACTTCCATATGTGAGATCACTGCTAG
>JAGVSQ010015519.1:0-10113 GCA_022683975.1 Rhyacophila evoluta
AATATTGAAATATTTAAAGTACTTTAGTAAATATGTTGATTTTCGCAAACGTTAATCGTATATAGCGAATTTTCCAAAAGTAGTCCGCAGGTTAAGTGTTAAAGACTTTAAATTTAAAGAGGAAATTAAAGAGAAAGAAAATTAAATTACAATAAGGAATAATATATTTTTATTTTTCGATATCCATTCAACAAATGAAATATAATCAATCTATCACATATTATATATGTATAATACATAAAAATTGACTTCATTTATTCGCTTTCCGACTGGTTAAATTCGCCTCGTGTTTCCATAATTGCAGGTTGAGAACAATATTAATATGTACCTCGTAATCGAAAAATGTTTTGGAAACATTTTGTGATGTATAATGATATAAATCAGTGATTTTTAAACCGGTCTTTTTGTATTTGACATCAAAATTAGAGAGAAAAAAAAGATATTTTTTCCTAAAACTAATTGCCCTTAAATGTCATAATAGTCCAACTATAATGTTTAAAAGGTATCACAATCTGGAAAGATAATTTAAGAAAGCTGATTTTTTTTATAGACTGGGCATACAAGTAGTTTGTATTATAATGATATCCGCCTCGAAAGTGGATAGATAGATAGATATAAGTGCGAAGATATTTGCTCCGAAAATGAAGTATACGAATCTCCGTAATGTGAAAACATGTTTTGGTAGATTATTTTTTACGAGAATCGGTTGTCAGACAATTGCTTGACCCAATAGCCATACAGTACTGCGTTTACGAATTTTCAAAAAATTAACAGATGCGGGAATGTAGCCCGCATTCCCTAAATGCTAAACTTGTACGCTAACCGCTCAGTTACCATAGAGACAATAAAACAATAGTATTATAAATCATACTATTTAGTTATCACCGCACATATAAACAAAGATCAACTAAACAAGTAATTGAACGCTTATAATAAAATTGATTTATTGTTAATCTTCGAGTTTATGTGAGTACGTTGGTTTTACTTTTGGTATCATGACATATATTACATATGATAGAGAATAAAAAGAGATGGTATATATGAAAAAAGAGATAAAACCATCCATAAGTTTTTTCAAAGTAATGTCGTAAAAGTGGAGAGATATTTTGACATACTCATATACAGATTAATAGTATTTTTTTATACTATGCTCGCTCCCAAAGTGGAGCATATGAATCTACATGGTGTGAAGATATCCATTCAAAAAGAGGAGTATATAAATCTCCGCAATGTGAAGACGTCTTAACAGATTATATTTCATAACAATTGTTTGTCAAAGAACTTCTCAACCCAGTGGACATCCAGACCTGCATTTTTATTTTTTTTAAATCCGACAGATAGGGAATCGAACCCGCATTACTCGAGCTGAACGCGGACGCCAGCGACTACGCTAACCGAGGAGACAGGAATAGTAAATAAAACAACTAAAATAATTCATTGATATTCATATTAATTAAAATATATATTAATATATATATATCCTCACGTACTGTGAAGCTAAATAAATATTTTAACAGAAAAATCATACGGTAAAATATTTAGTTTATAGTTATGAATGTTATAACGAAACTAATCAATTTGAAATATATGATTATATTTAAGGGGCTCATTTAAAGGAGATCCAAATATCAGTATTTTTTGCCATCCAATTCAGAAAATCAAAATAAAAATACGTTTACTTATATGCATAAATATAAAAAAAGTGGTAAATTTATAGACATTTTACGAACTTTATGTGGACATATTTTAAATGCTTTCTTGGAAACATTAAAGTAGGTTGTCACAGTAAAATTTTATTGATACGCAAATTCGTGACAGTCAGTTATAAATTATGATAGAGCTGATATTTTTTTTCTGTATACTATTTCGAATACATTTTATAATATATCATCTTTAGTCTTCTGCCTTACGAGAAAGTTAAATCGATAGGGTTATGAGTTCTCTTGGAGACGCACGTGCCTCAATTTCAACTTCGATGTAATATTAACTTATATATTTGCATCTCTGAAATCGATTCGTTTCATATTATCATAATACGGTGACCATGGTGTCATATTAAAATCACCAATCGAACGATTTAGAATATCGGCACCGATATTGCAGGAACGCGTATCTTGATTTTATGGTTTAAGTCACTAAGTATTATCTCTAGAATTATTGGCACATTTTTGAATAAACACATAATTTGTGCATATTTTATAACCATTTGGGTTTTTGTAAAAACGTACTAATTATACAAAAAAATGCTAAAAACAAAGCAACACTTTATAACGCGACTTGAACCAAAAAATTAAGATACATACTCCTGCAATATTGGCGACGATATATAAATATATATTTGATGTGTGAGTCCTTTTAATCGGTTTAAATAATAACACATTGTTAAATATACATTTTACAAAATACCCACGTATAAAAACTTATAAATAAATGTTTGTTGTTAATGATATATTAAAAAGTATTCAAATATCTAAGCAATTTTAATCACATATTTAATAGACACATGTTTAATCTATATGCTAGATATTAAGTATTGTAATAAAAGTTTATTGATATTATTTTATGTTTTTTTATACCACTATAGCCCTGAAAGTGGAGCATATGGATCTAGAAAGTATGAAGATATCCACTCCAAATATGGACAATTCCTTGTCAGATTATTTTCACGAGAATGGTAATTAGAAAATTGCCCAACTCAAACAACTGTATTTTCGGATTTTAAAAATCCGGCAGATATAAGAATCGTACCCTGATTTCACGGATATGAGGCACGTACAGTAACTGCTAGGCTACTGGAAGACATGGCGTATTTTCCTGTTATCAGGAGGCATTTTTCCATAAAATAAATGAACTGCAGGTAAACATAGCAGTGCATATTGAAATATTATATTTCATTGTTGTTTTAATGAATCTTTTTAATTTGCCTCGTCCCCAAAAAGATAAATTTTTATTAGGTTGATGTACGCTACATAAAATTGTGTTTTGGTCTCATAAATAATAACTCGTTTCCGATAAAAAGATAATATAATCCACATTATTTCATTAAACTTCATATTTTATGGACCTCTTTTTCAATTGTCTCCTTTATACCAGGAAATTCTTTTCTTTATAAACCATAACGTGTGTTCTATTGTAGTAGTTAGATTTATTGCACTGATAACAACTTCTCGTAAAAAACGATCTGTCAAGACACATCCTCATATTGGGCAGTTCCTTATACTCCACTTTCATTACGGTCTCCTTCACACTCTGTGGATCAATATGCTCCACTTCCGAATCGAATACGATGAGAAAAAATATTTTACCATGTATTATTTTCAATCATTAATTTGTTTTGAATTATCCGGCAAAAATACAACACAATCCTTGACAAATCCAAAATATATTCTTTAAATAAGTTATTAAGTTGTTATATGTTATTTTATTATCATTTTTTATATATTATACGCATTTATATAACAAATTACAGATTATATACATCACGTATTTGATTTTACAGACAAATAAAAAAAATGCAACTTGCCCTTGTCTACGTATACTATCTAGATGAAACATATGATACAAACTAATCTAAGTTCGTGTGATTCAAAATAACTCATTCAAGTAAGACTGCAAAAAAGCTGTATTAACTGAAAAAATCGTAATACACGTGAAGAAGTCAGAAGTCATTGCAAATAACTCATTTCCACCATTATGCATCGTCATCTAAACAAAAACTAAAGGACTTTTCGTTATAGACTATTTCGTGACTAAAATTTCATCAAATATATTTAGACGAATTAAGTTTTGATATTTGTTTCTCCACGTGGCAAACAAACTAAGTACTTCTATATTTATAACGTAATTTAATATCACAATGAAATATTTTATAATTTACTTCGCGTTTTGTTAAACCATTGGAATTCCCCATCCATTTGTCTTATGTTAAAACTTTGTAGATAAAAGGACGTGATTTAAAACGCTATGAATTCTATCCACGTGTCAATGAACGAATATATACTATTGTTAACATCAGGATTTCAGACCGAATTGAATTTTTGCTGTGCCAATAAACGACGCCGATTCATCCGTCTTGATATAAAAGATTGACTAAATTTATTAAAATGAGTACCAAATAAAATTGTCTAAGAACAAAGTGCAATATCGATGGTTCTATCTACAAATTAGCCAATGCCATGTGTAAAATATTCGCGAGTAACAAAAAGCTTTGGTAAATTGACGTGTGCTGCCAATTTTACGTATTTATTTTTTTTTGCGAATTTTGTGCGTTCTTTGTGCGATACAAAAATTAAAGCTGAATCAAATGGTATCTAAATCGATATGTAAAGTTAGCTGGTGTACAAATCAAATACGTCAAAAAAATTCAATAACAAATTTAAAACATAAAAAATGTATTTTTATTTGTAATAATAAAACAGTCTCTTGTCCAAAATATTTTAATCGAAATTACTTTCCCCTTTGAGAATTTTACAAAATTTAGTAGGAATATCGCGCATTCATTTGTTAGATCGTTTTAAATTAAAGACTGAAAGACTAAACATTTATTATTTTTTATAAATGGTTGAAAAATAGTACACTTGAAAATGATAGATATTGTGATATTTAAAAACACAGATAATATGTTATTTATAAACATATACCACGAATCACGATTTATATTTTAGAAAAATTGATTTATCCGCCTTTGAAAATTTTCACCGAATGAAAGAAATTATGGGATTCGTCCAACTGAAAACAATTTGGGTTGTGCAAAAAGTGTAACATTGATATTAACGTCACATCTCGCCTTTCAAAATTTTCTTTTTTTATTTCATTTGGTAGTGTTTTACTTATGTCTGTATTGTGAGCTTTGAGAGCGTTAAATTAAAGCTTTAATATGCCATCTGCCCTTAATACACTGGCATTTTAAATTCTAAATTATTTAAAACTGGTAAACTTCCATATGTGAGATATGGAAGTTTACCAGTTTTAAATGATTCAGAATTTAAAATAAATTTCCATCAAGCGCCATCAGTCAAAAATGTTAATCATTAGCATTTTGTTGGCTTAGGGCTTTCACTGCTATTGTAATAGGTTTCAGAGCATTTATAAATCGAATGAAACTAATAGTTTGTCTACTTCTGAATCCTGAAATGTTTTCAGAATGGTTTTTATCTAATCAAATTAGCAATTCTTATTGTTCAATGTATTAAATAAGTGAAAAAAAAATAAATCTCAAGATTCTCACAAACAATATCTCGAGAAACAAAAATCAGAAATATTTGAAACAAACGAGAATTCTCGACCACAATCTCTAGCTCCAATAGCATTTCTCGGTATTATTATTTTCATGACTGATACACGAGGGCTAATAAAAAGTTATTCCCACTCCAATAATGCCATACCAAATTTTTTCTTGGATTCAATGAATTATTGAGGAAATCAGGGAATGTTCTACAATCAGTGCTAGTTACAGTGAACTGAAAGCCGAAAATAAAGCTTCGGATAAAAACGTCATGGATAATATTCAAAGTTTTTGTGTTATTATATGATAATGCATGTAAACACGCATCTGCCTATAATATTGAAACTATACTAAAACTTAATTTTGATATTCTAAAGTCCATACAGCCCTGATTTCGATCCACTGGACTTTTACTTATTTGATAACCTGAAATCAGTATTTTCAAGACAAACATTCAACTTTAATAAATAACTAAAGATAATAGTGTGTACATAGCTTTCAGTCAACCCTATTATACAATATATAAAAATAATACGTACAAAACTTTCGCTGACAAGTGGACAGAGTTGAAAATTATTTAGGAAAATGGTGCCTAAAAGTTTATTAAAAATCTTATAATCAGAATAAGGGTAATTTTTAACTCTTGCATATCTAAAAAGTCATGCTTTGAATTGAATTAACTCTCTTTCTTCTTCCATATCCGATCTCTTTGTGGAGCACGCATGATGAATGAAGCTGACTGCTAGTTACTTATAATGGAATTTGATCAAAGTCTAGTTGTCGTTACATATTTTAATATGACTTCATCACATTTAAATGGTCCCATAAAGAAAAAAATATTTCCCATAAGGCACTTTATTATGATTTCGATTACTAAATAAATCTTTGGTAAACATTGTTTATGATGAAAGCAATCTATTTGAGTTTGCCTTTTTATCTGTTGTCGGCCATTTTAGAAGCGCTATTAACAACATGCCGACCGGAAAATGGGCTTGTCAACTTAATAACGATAAACAAATTTCCTTATTGCGATTTTTTTACCGATGCAAACCTGCAATTTTTATTTGATGTAATTTTTCATTAGACAACACGAGAAAGTAGATTATTTTATAATCATAAAAGCTTCTATGTTTTTATATTACTTAAACAGACTTTAAAATACTGTCCGCCCAACATAAACATCATCTTTTACCTAATACTGTATATCAGAATACTCATCATTGGCAAATAACACGATCGAATATGTTATATATGTATTGTGTGATTTTTAGAACGAATTACATACGTTTATTAACGAATAGAACACCATATCATACACAAATACTATTATTTTACCTGCTAATGATAAGAATCCTCGATGCTTCGTACCGTTTCTAACGTATAATGTAGCATAACCAACGTAAAGTTCCGTGTAATAAAGTTGCGAGAGTAAACACATTGTCTGAAGCGTACTAACGCGTGATAATGGGAATCCGTACTCTCTTAGTTAAATATATAATTTATTTATCACCATAGGTATTAATTTTATTTTATAGATAGAGCCATACAAAACAAAAGTGAAAAAAATTTCAAACCGTTCAAAATAATGCTGAAATCAACCGTGTACTCATTTAAATGTTTAGTTTTTCTATTGCGGGGTAACGAACGTTGTGTTTTTTAAAGTGTTCAAAGAGATTTTTTTCATGAGCAGCTTCACAAGACTTTAGTTAGTATACTTTAGTGCATTTTGCATCATTGCTATTCTAACTAAGCCCAGCCAAAAGCGATGCAAAGTACTCTGCTATATTTTCTCTGATTTTATATGTTAGTAATATAATATGTACGTGCGTATTGATGCTGTTGCCTTGGTTGACGATCAGCAAACGCACCGTCGTTCATGGTAGAGATTACAGGCTGAAATCGTGCAGTGTTATAAAGAAATGCAATTTGAAAATAAACTTATAGCTACCTGACAGCGTGAGTAGTTAATTAAAGCCTTTAAAAAAATCCTGAATTCTGTTTTTCATTTCTTTTGATGGGTGGAATTAATGTTTCGAATTCATAAAATGTACTCAGCGGATTTAAAAGATGCTGGCATAATTTCAGAGGCTTCAACACGCATGGTGAGTATTATGGAATTTTAAAGGCGCCATTTGGTGACCATATGTTCTACGTACAGAAAGAATATGGTAGAAGAATAAGACAATTATTTGAATAGTAACTTTGTCCGTGATTGGTGAGCGTATGGTTCGTTCTCTTATCTCTTTGATACAAACGAATTCATATAACCAAATTCCCAGAATCCACTACAAACATCTGTTCTCAAAGCTTAAAATACGGTTGCTCTGGAGCTTTATTGTATGCCATAGTCTACATCTTCACTTTGTCAGTGAAAAATGGCTCCAAGATCCATTCTCTTCTCCTCGTTTTGAACGAAGTCGTACTACGGTATTCCCAGAATCCACCACAGGCACCTGTTTTCAAAGCTTAGAATACGGTTGGCTTGGGCCTTTGTTAGGTGCCACATTTCGCAACCGTAGAGCAACACTGTGCACACGAATGCATGCAGTGAACATGTACCATTCGGTTTTTATCTTATACAGGTTAAAGTCCTTTAATTTTTCATGGAATTGAAGGATTCTCCAGCAATTTCTATTCGAATAGAGAGATCATTTTTTTACCTTAATATATACTCCTGGGTAAATTTTAGACATTCTCGATGTTTTGTTTATTGTTAGTGAAGAGATAATCAAGATTTGAGTAGGCATGCTTGCAAGCAGAAATCAGAAATATTGATATGCTCCACATTTGATACAAATATATAATATTTAAAATTTATTGCCAATCGTATTTATTAACTTATCTACAAATCACTAATAAAGATCAAAGATTTTAATAAATTAGTGTTAGTAGGTCAGTCGTTATAAATAAGCTTCCGTCGAAAGCTTTGCGAAAACTTTTAAATTATCACTCATTGTAAATTAAAAAAAAAGATAAAATAATAAATCCTGATTTTACTGAGGCGCTAAAACGAGTCGGATTTTTGTATCAGAGGGTATAATGAAAAAATAGTTTATATAGGGCAAGAAAATGTTTATTGTGAATGTCGGTGAAGGTTGTTGTAATTTTTTAATCACATTATTAAATAATGGCTGCGATAATCGAAGCCATTTAGGATATTGGCGCGGAAACTGTGTGCGCCGAAAAGAAAAATCGATTCGGCTAATTTTAATTTCCTTAATACGTTTTTATCGGAAAATAACTACGATGTTGCACATGAAAAATACAGTGGGGTACCAAGTATCACAACGTTGTCTATGGTCCTTCATTTTTTTTCAAAATAATTTAACATATATAATAAATAGAATTCAAAAATGACTTCAGTATCATTTTATCACAAAGAAAATACCACGTAATAAATAAAGACTCATCAACCCTATACGTTCCACGGACGAGTTAGCTCGCCAAACTTTGCATGTCCCGTCAGGCCACGAACGAATTTACTCGCCAATTCTTTTTAACGTTACAGACATATATCAGAAATGTATTTCGACTTGAATTGTATACAACCGTATGGTGTATTTTCATTATTATCTTGATAAATTGACGACTATACTCGTTAATTAAATCGACTATAACGTTAGTTAAAATTTCTTTGTTAATTCTAGTTGTTAGTATTAATATAAACAATATTCTATATTAATAGTATTATCAGTGGAATCAGTGTTTTAATTGCGATAAATATGCTGAAATGAAAGACTTCACTCACGTGTGGTATGTTCCAGTTAAAAAATATGACGAAAACGATGTACATAATATGCAAATAATGCAATGTGGTATTACGTATGGAACTTTCAAATTTCCCATTTTTTTTAAAACTATAGTGTATAAAGTTCGTTCGGTAAAGTGACTGAAATACTGCAGTTGTGACAACCCTGTTAATGTGTTTTTTTTAAACATTAGCTATCAGTTAAGTGTACAAATATTTACAGAAATATTTATTGATTTGGTATTTTTTTACCAATTCTCAATATTATATGTGTATTTAAATTTTTTTAATGACTTTTTTTATGTCAAAAAAGCTGGTTTAAAGTTGTGCACCTAGTCAAATTTGGCTAACATGGAAAAGTTTAAATACTAAGTTAAAAATTGGCTTTCATAATTTAAATACTAAATTACATTATGAGAAATGTAAAATCAAAAATTAAATAGTAAATAAATCACAATAATAATAAGAAATTACGTGAATAATATAGAAGAAGGAAACACGTGGGAAACACTGAGAAACACTGTATATATATACATATTTCTTTTTATAGATCCGCTCTTTAAGTGGAGCATATAAACAACAAATGCCTCTTCCAAAAATCTCTGTCACCCGCCAGCATTGTTACACCTTTCCAAATCAACACTTGTATTATGTAACTACATCGAATACGATCTAGAGATAGTATTTAGTAGTCATCTAAGACTCTGAAATCCGTCGGACGCACTCAGCAGAACTGAAGGATGCTGGCATAACCTGGAAGGATACAAAACGGCTGGTGGGTGACAGGAATTTCTGAAGGCACCACCGTGTATCTAGCATAAGGGCCAATAAGTTTCCTGTATCGATACATATATGGTGGTTAAGTAAATAGTATGTTTTTTATGAATATTCAAGTACGTGGTGCTGCTACTCTTTTACTTAGAGAACAGAAAGCGTACGTAGGTGACTTTTATTTAAGTCCACCTAGCCAATAGCAAAATAATTGACTACATCTTTAGAAGAAAACCATCCGTCAGATGGGTATGGGTGCAGCGATAAAAACCTGGCAGAGTAGGTGGGATGCATTGACTAAAGGCAGGCACACATACATGTTTTTTCTTAATATTAAATGGCGCATGGAGATAACCAAGCTGACTCCAGA
>JAGVSQ010015520.1:0-10113 GCA_022683975.1 Rhyacophila evoluta
GCTACAGTAAGAAAGCATGCCCAAAATGAAAGCAGTTGGATAAAGCCATGGATAGGATTTATAACTGCCTCTGTCTATTTGTGAATATCAGCTCATTTAACACGTTTCTCATTCTAGAATTCCTTATTAATAAGTGGATGAATAGAAAGCTGTATTAACAATAGTGCAAAAGTAATAAAACTACAAAAGCGGATGATAAAAATATTTATTTATTTTAAAACAAGCAGGAATACATTTAATAAATAATAAATGTGGGCGACAGATAAAACTGAATATAACTTTAAAATAAATATTAACAAATCCACTAATTTAAACCTTTGTGTGTTTCAAATGTTAGTCAGAATAAATATTTATTTTCTTCTGATATAGTTTTTTTAAAGGTACAAAAAAAATGCTATTATCAGACTCGCAACCTGTATAAAAATATATTTTTCCAATATACAAAATAGCCACAGCATTTTTACTATTTTTTTCAGTCACTTGTATTTTTATCTCATGCTGACAATAAAATGAGCATTACAGTAATAATAATATTGAATTTTAGTCTATAAGCCTGGAATATGAAAAAAAATATATTTTTAGATTTACAAAGTTATCCCATTAATAAATAGGATAACATATGTTGGTTAACAGATGAGAAATTTGAAAAAGCTGCTGTCAACCACTGTAAAAGAATACATTTTTAAATACTTTCAAAGCCCCTCATACAATGACTAGCAATTTTATTTGAATATTTTTTTTTGAACTTAACTTAAAATAAATAGCATATACAGATTTCTTAAGCAATAATGAAATGATAAATATACATTTCTCTATTAAGTATACGTCGATACGCCAGTCAGGACTCGGTAATTCGACCACACCCTTGTGAGATGCACAGTCATGTCAAGAATGATATTGAAAAGAAAGAAAAATCATACGATTGGGACGGCTGAAGAATAAATGTGATGCCCTAAATAAAAAGTAATGCCAAAAAAGAGTGAAAAGCAAAAATTATATCGTAAGTATTAAGTTTTCAATTATTTGTGCTTATAAAATTCAATATTTGATGATGCTGTCTTAAACGACAAATGTGCCAGTGGTACATTGAAATGTTGGAAAGCAATTTGTCTGGTATCAGTTTAAAAACAATTGTGAAAAAAAACCAATACAATGTGAGGCCACATCTTTCAAGACGATCGATTGTTGGATGCCGGTGCTGTTATGCAATAGTAAATCATGGCACCTGACAAAGACTTTTTATTGAATTTCGAAAACAGATGTTTAAGTGAAGCATATTAGAATTGATAGTGTGACTTTGGGAGACTCAAAAGGTTACAGATCGGATAGGCTAGGTCTCTTTTATGTCAAGCCATCTGGTGACGCTGTTTAAGATATATCCTGTACATAACTCTAGAGAGCCACAACCCTGCCTGCCTCTTTTTGTTTCCAATGGGATTCCGTTATCTTGAAATATCATACAGTACTATTCATAGGATATATTTGACGTTAAAAAGTAACTGGTAACATCTGAGAGGACAAAAAATGATTTTGAGTATAAGCAAATTCTATCAAACAAACATTGTTTACGTATTTTTTTTTTAGTTTTTGATTTTAGTTTCTACAATAAAATAAAAATTAAGGCATTAATTCATTAATTCATTCAGTTCAAACAGTGTTTCATTTATCTTTAAAAATTCTATAAATTGTTGTTTTTTCATAGTATAAAATACAAAGCACATAATAAGGCGTATATTAGAATATATCATTATACATATAAATTCATTAATATTTTAATGGTGTAATATTTTTGCATGACATAGAGCCTACACTAACTTTTACTTTTAACTATTTATTTTAAAAAGTGAGCGCTTTTATTCAAACATGTTATGACATTAAATTTGTGCTAATGGTCATTCAAGTTTTTCAGATTAACAGCTTAACGCCCGCAATTTTTTGCTGAATTTTCCACGGTAGGCGGCGAAATTCACGAGAAAATGTGCAAAAAACTCAAATAATATTTTACCATCTCTCGTTAACATTCACAATTAAGCTAAATCGTACCTCAGGTATTTTCATAGAAAATAAACGTTTGGCGTAAGACTTACAAATGAGTCGTCGGTCAACAACCAATACTCTGTCAAGACTTATATGAGTCCAGGGTCGTTAAGCTGTTAATATATAATTTTATAATTAATACTATTTTACACATTTGATAACATTTCATCATCCTTTTTGATCAAATTACATGAGATTCACACTATAACATTGTTATAATTCGAATGTCTTACAAATGAAATTTTAGATATTGGTATATATTTTGCACTCAATTGTGACCAAAACTAAGATTATTAAAATTTTGCAGGAAAAGTCATAGGTATATATTTTATATAAATTATGAGTCAAAATACATACACAATTGTTAAAAGTGACACTACAGAGAAGTGAAAAATTCTAGAGATATTTATATTTAAGCAGACTTTCAATTATTTCAGCCAAAATTTATTTGTTAATATTACTTTTTGCTAATCTCAATAAAGAAGACATCTACATTATATCAACAGTTTTATTGATGAATAAACCATTACCGCGTTATTACTGTTAATACAAAACAGCTGGTAATAACACTCTGCAATTTATTTTTATTAATGCTTAGGTAATAGTTATATAAGAAATATATGATTTCTGTGAGTTAAATATGAAAATGATTATATAATTTAAAACGACATTTAAGTATGAATTTTACTATTCTACTGAACAAAAAAAGATACAAAAGGAAACCTTTTTTATTATATTATAACCTAACCTAACATCTAATGGTAACATTAAAATAAGCCTAATAGAAAAGCAAAAAAACACAATAAGAATGATTGAGATCATTTGTGTGTACACGGAGTAAGGCTTAAATGTCAAATTATTGCCAGTCTACAATGTGTAAATGTAAAATCGAACAATACACCAGATATTTCTTATATTGGCTTCCATGTTCTATGAAGAATTGAAAAATAATCACGATAAATAACATATTCAAACAATATATTTTATTATTATCAATTTGGCGACATGTTTTTAATTTGTTTTTCATAATCAAGAACAGTGTGACATTTGGAATTATTTTCCTTACAATTGACCTAATGATTTTTAATATCTAGTATTGCTAATTCCAGAAAGCAATCATTTTACAAAAATGTATCACCGAATCTCTCAATTTTTAAGAAAATAATACATTATAGATCAATGAAGATAAGGGTGAGCCAGGAAAATCAGACCAAAAAAATTGATAAACAAAGGCCACCATTTGTAATTATTTTCCTGTTGGTATACTGAAATCAGAGTGCCCACCAGAACCAATGAATTGCGATAAAAGAGCTCCATGATAACTAGTTAGTTTGTTTCTCATACATTTTGCATCAACAAGAAACATGAAATTGTCCATTCATTACTTCTATAATTAAAGAAAATGAATATTAACAAATAATTTAATAATATATCCTGATGTAAATTAAAAATAATTACATTACTAATTTTAATGACTTACAAGTGCAAATTTTGCAAGTCTATTTTTGAAAATTTTACAAGAGAGTGTAATAACAGATTACCTTGGTATGAAAAAAAAACACATTTTACATAATATATTCATAGAGCTGCTTACGAACAACATACGTTTGATAGATCTGAACACTAAATAGCAGAATTATATATTTTACAGTGTAGATCTCAGATTATTAAATTATTTTCAACTAAAAGTGGAATTACCAAATTTTCACTTAAGGCCATCAGTATGTTGAAAGTGACATATGATTTATTAGACTGGAATGGGATCTTCTGGTGCGGTTCCAGCACCTTGGGCTGGTTGAGTTGTTACCAATGGTATGTGGCCATTAGGGGCTGATGTTATCCATGCTGCTGCATTCTTTTCAGATTCGATTCTCTCACTTTCCACCCTTTCATGCTCACTAAGCTCTAGTTGATATTTGGGAGTGGTGATTCCGAGAATATCAGCTAATCCTTCGCCAATATAATCACAGTAACCCAGTGCTTTACCACCTCCGACAGCAGCATAGTGCATAAGCCATGGGCCCCAGGTCATCGATTGCTGTAATACAATATATAAATAATGTGTTAGTTTTTTTTTATTATTTAGGTAATCGAGTTAATAAGCACATTATCTAATACTTGGGTTGCAAATCTAAATAATAGTATCCCAAATTTATTAAATAAAAAAATGCAATATGTAGATATCCAATGAGTAGAACATTAGGATGAGAACAAATTCTTGTGAAAATTACCCTATCAAATAGCTCTACATTATTGCAATTCAAGAAAAATATAAGTAATTCAAGAGATTTTTTTGGTAATAAAAAGAAAGACATAAAATGTTTCAAATACTAGGCAAATAATGTTGTCAATGGCGATTGCAAGTCTGGCGTATAATGGGCTCATGAGTCATGAGTAGTCAGCAGTGCCAATTAACAAAAAAAGCTTGACCGAACTGGAAGCTGTATCTTAAGTATAACAGAAATTCGTAATCTTACTGTATCGATATCCGTAGTTTGGTCTGGCTTTGCACCATCAGTTTCGTCCTCGCTGTATTCTTCGACGACACCATCGCTAAAATGAATAACTTTCTTAGGCAACCTCAATTGTACTTTGACTTCTGGAACCCCGTTAGCTCCTGCATTATTAGATATATCCTGTGAAGGATCTTCCATGCTTCCTGAATGCAATAGCAGATATTTCCACAAAAATTCGATAAACTAAGCCTCGCCAAGACCCTGAGCTACTTACTGACACTGACAGCCCGGAGACTTAAAACAATAATATGCGGATTAATGATACCATTTAAAAACACAACTGAATGAAAACTCCTATTCAAAAAAGATCTTCTTTCATTTAGGTGAAATTTTTGGTTTATTGATTAGATTATTATACATATCACTGTTTTTATTTTTATATTTTATAGGGAGTCAAATGGTTTATAAATTTCAAATTATTGTCATTTCTAATATTGCAAAAGTGGGAAAATATTTTTTCTTGTTTGTTATGGCGACTTTTTTGACACATGAAAACATTCCAGCGATGCTCTTCAATTTTGACATGTTGTTTTAGTTATTTGTTTCACAATGGAACCTAAAACAAAATACAATTTAGATCGGATTTGCCGAATATGCTTGTCAGAATGCTTGGAAATGACAGATTTATTCGATAATCGGCGGAAGATTTCGCAAATTGTGATGACATGTTGTGATGTTAAGGTACGCGTCCACTCCCGCCTGAGGTTATTTTTATCATGTCAAAACTACAAATTGCTCATGCTGTCGTTTAATTAATCGACATTAGCTCTTGGGCGAATTTGATTTTATTATTATATGTCCTAATTTCAGGTTATTAAAGATGATGGTTTGCCAACACAGATCTGTAGTCCTTGCATTAAACAAGCACATCTTGCCGCAAGTTTTAAATATAAATGCGAACAATCCGATGCTAGATTACGTAATTATATTACAAATACGTTAAATGTTCCCTCGTCTGTTCTGGATATAAAAGAAGAACTGTCAGCTTTTGAAGATTTAAGCGATTTTCTCAAATATGAAATACCGCTATCAAATACCGATGATAACAGGTGGGTCTTTGAAGTAACAGTGTGGTTGATACTTATAAAAGCATGATTTTTCACAAGAAAAATATAGCATTCTGGTTAAATCACAATTTAGTCAACGAAATACAGTCAGATAAGTTTCGCCATTTTAATTTCTAGCGCCTTGGAAGCGCTATGCACACATCGCTTGCATAGTTTGACGTTACAATGTTTATTATTAATACAGTACTTTTTTTCTTATCTTTTTGCAAAGCTTTCCTGAAATACGAGAGGTTACTTTTTAAAAAAACCCAAACCTCAACCAACCTATTGTATAATTGAGTGATCCGATGGTGATATTTCATTAAATGACAATGTATAATTTTCATCATGTTATGTAAACTTTATCCAAGTGATGTGAGAATTTAAGCTTCCATCTTGCTAACAAGTGAAAATGGCAAAAATATTTTACTAAATTGCGATTTAACCATCGTTTCTTTAACATATATTAGTTGACTCTGTGAAATCACTATTTATCCTTTCAACACTGCCGCCATAAGCAAAAACGCAGTGAATGGCAAAAATTTAAAAATTAAAATAAGTATGGAGCAACACACTAGATAAAATTCTGAAAAAAATTTGTTGAGAATAAAAATAAAAAATTATTTATTTTAGTATATAAATCATCATTACTTTTCCGAAAATACTAATTTTTACAAAGCAAGAACATAATAAAACACGATGCATAAGTAAAACCACATTATATAATACGAATTTGCTTTCTTTTTGTTAAGAACAACGTTCAACCCAATAAGTGACAATATTTATGCATTTAAAAATGTCTAAATTATTGATAATAAACAACATATTATATAAATCACAGTTTTCTCCCAAATCACGAATGCATGAATGGTTCTTTTCACATTCTTTAGCACTGATTTATACACTGATAAATTTATAATTAATATTGTATAGTATTTTGATATGCTGAATTTTGTTTGTTCAATTTCTTATTATAAGAATAGGAATTGTTTAGTTTAAGTCTTCAATTTATATAAGAATGTAGAACAACTGATTTGGAATTCACTCACAATTTTGTTGATAGAAAAATGGTAAATATCAACAGCAATCACTGTATTAACAGAATATTGTCAAAAATTCATAAAAAAAATAATCATATGGAGCATTTTGCAATATTATCATCCCACAAAGAAAGCATTAACACTAGCTTTATTGACCCTTTACCTATGGTGATGGGTCCCAAGTGTCCAGTAAAAATCTATGTTTCAATTTCAAAATCCGCTTGATCAATTATTTTATTATGTATAAAAAGACAAATAAGTGCAAGAAATGCATAAATAAAAGAGACGACATTCGAGGCTGACTGATCTTACTACTTTGAATACTCCCTCTCTTACCTACTGAGACGTAATTACATCATTCATTATGAGTAATGGTTGCTATCGTTACACACATCCCAATGTCACCTAATACTATACACACATATATGCCGATCCTAGATTTAATATAAAATAATTATCTCTGTTGATATTTACCAATGTTTTATTTCTTAATGGTATAATTGAAATCATAGAGGGTTTGATGAGGAATACATAAATTTTGACAACCTTGTAATCAGTTTATTTGAATAAATAAAATAAAATATAAGTACTGGTCACTCACTATCCACCACCAGGTAGCATAGTGTAACAATCGTTCAATAATGACTCAAATAGCAGATGGTGCATGCTATAAATTTTAAATATTTAATTGAAGCTTATCTTTTATGTTTAGAACTACAAGAGAAGTTGATAGTGCTAAAAATAATGCAGCCAGTATTCTACCCACCTATGAATGTGCGATTTGCAAAGAAGTATATGATTCAACCAAAGTTCTCATTGATCATGTTATACGGACTCACACATCATCAGTCAAAGAAGAAATGGAAAGCTACTCTTGTAGCATCTGCAGAAAGTAAAGAAACACAATTTATAGTTTTTTGAGCAATACAAATAATTTATTTGTTTTATTACTGTGGCAACACTGACATATTTTTTTAATTTCAACTCTTGCAGAAAATTCAGCGAGGAATTCGATCTAAAATGTCATCAAATCACTCATAAAGAATTCGCCGTGAATAATAAAATCAATACTTGTCCTCTATGCCGGGAACAATTTCCAAAACATGAAGTTTTGTTGAGGCACGTCGGTATGTATAGAATATTTTTTTCTTTAAGAATACAGTTTTTAAACCCTTACACATATTATCGCCAACCATATACAGTAGCTTTTTTTATATATATAATATCCCAATTTATCTTCACGAGCTGAACACAAATGCCTTATCATTATTGTAATAGCTGAAATTAAATATAGAATAATTGCACTAATAATATTTTAAAGCAGCCATACTTAACACTGATCTTTTAAAAGTGTTATTAGAATAGAGTTTTTAGCATAAATGTATCGTGGCTTGATCTTTCTTGGCAATAATCGATTTTAGTCAACACTTGGCTAAAGATAACAAAGTAATTTTCAACTATTTATGTACAGGTTATCATCTGGATGACTCAGAATATGGATGCAGGAAATGCAACTGTTTCTACACCTCCAATCTTCACCTCAAGAGACACAATCAAAGAATGCACCCTCCAGAAACAAAGACAAGTCAAGACAAGAGTGATGTAGTGCCGATGCAAAACACTTTTACTGTAAAAACTGAACCGGAGACTGTTCCCGATGATATAGAAATGCCTTTTGACACTTCTTATCCGTCAGACGATAATGATTTCAGCTTACAAACAGATGGTGAGTTAATGTTATTGAAATTTAAAATGTTTAGATACATACGTGAATGTTGCAAACACCTAATTAAATTACTGAAAAATATAAAAGTTATTTAGTTACTCGTAAGCAACATAAGTTTTGTATTTAATATATATGTAACACAAAAATGGGTCAAAAACTGATGGACCTGCTGCACTTTCTGACAGATAAAACTAAAAGAATGATGTTTTGAAAAAAACAAGTGAAAATTTAAGCTGTACACTGTGAAGTTTCTGTTTTCTGTATATTATATATATGTGTGTAACATTAAACCATTAATATTCTTTATGTTTGACATATTGCTTATCAGTATTTATTCTAGTAAAATAGGGATAGGCAAACATTTTGGCTACCGGGCCACATTTAGGATAAAAATTTCGCTGCAGGCTACATTAAAAAATTGTCAATTTTTTAAGTTAGGAGGATTATTTTATAAATTTTAATACGTGTTAGCTTGACGAGATCTACGAACGAAGTAATAAACGAAGAAAGAAACTGTGCAGATGTGACAGTACGGCTTCATTTGAGATTTATAGTTACATTTTTAAAGACAAAATGTATGTTTGTCGGGTTGGCAGCAAAAATATTGTATCGTTTAATAAATAGTCATTTAATTAAAAAATGCTTTCTTGTTATCGCTATTTTATGACGTAAGTAATATTTTGGCAAGATATGATCATTAAACCAACTTAAATGTTTTTTTTTTAACTACTTACATATTTTTTTTTAACTTAAGGAATTTCTAAAATGATTTGCGAGCTGGATAAATTTTTGGCACAGGCCTGTAGTACAGTGTCTATTATGTATTTAGGTGTTCATTCACTGAATTATGTCTTTACAGACTTTTCAACCGGTATTGATCTTCAATTAAATGACAGCCATCACAATGACGATTCAAATGATTCTGATTATGACACAAACAAGATACTCTCCGAAATGATTGGAAAAAGTCATAAAAAACACCATAAAAATAAAAGAAAATCTGGAAAAGACGTTGATATAAAGATTGAACCTGAAGATGTTGATAGCTTAGAAAATATTCTAAATGATAAGAAATCGTACAGGTATATGTCAAAATGAGTAATATCAAATTATATAAGTCAAAGTGTATATGAAGTTGATATAATCTCTGATAATTTTAAGTCAAATAATTTTCTTTTTATTTTTTTGGCCATAGGTAAATCAATATGTTTACTCATGATTTTGGAAGTATGTATAAGCGTGTCTTTTAGTGTTTTCATGTTTTGTTTCAGTAAAGAAAAAAGTAAAAAGAGAAGAAAAAAAAACAGTAAAGCAATTATAGTGGAGAAGGATGAGCTCAAAATTGGAAAAAAGTATTCGTGCAATCAGTGTCCAAAGAGATTTTTAAAGTGAGTGACATTCTTTTTAAAATGAGTATCATTACTCATTTTGGATTCATTATAAATTAGAGTTTGCTTAGCATGAAACCGAGGGGACCGAAATGTTTTTTCATGCAATGTCGCATGTCATATGCAAAAAAAAATTATACTAACACTTAAACTGCAGGCTACTTTTGACAAATTCGCAAAATCCGCTTAACGTTTGCGAAAATAAATATATTTACTAAAGTACTTTTAATATTTTTTTGTTTATTGTACAAAAAATTCTATGCGGAACCAATTTATCAATATCTCAGTATAATATTATTGTCACTGCTTATATAATTATCACTTAAAACTAAGATATTGCGAATTTTTAATGTTTGAGAA